>CAVNYN010268987.1:0-47182 GCA_963692815.1 Nyctanthes arbor-tristis
TACCCACCCATCCTCCAACCAATAAGCCCCAACCCCATATTCAGGATCTCTTCCCGGTTCTGTCTGAGGACAAAAAATCCAGCTGGCAATAGTCGACGGAACCGCCGATCTGCCGCACCCACCCCAACCCAAATTTCAGTGCCACCCGCAGCCCCACTACCTGTATTGCGCTCCATCTCTGTGAAGAAAAAGCCCAGCCGAGCTTCACGACCTGACCGGCTACGAAGAGCAAATGCATAAAATTTCTCTCAATAAAAACATTTAGATAGTGGCAAATCTTATGTCAAGTAGCAAATATGGACACAATGTCTCCCCATTCTTTATCTATCTAGTTCACAAGAAATTTCCTCTTAACTCCACCTCCTTTTCAGCTAACTATAGGGCTTGAATCGATTAATTTTTGGAACTACCGAATCCTACCACATCCAGAGATCAGTTCTGTAGTAGAACAACCATAATCATAGAGTCCTTTTTCTTTCCTATGTGAAAATGCTCCTAAAGATTTCAAAGTTTCCCTGAATTTTCCACTCTTTTACAAAGAGATTTTAGTGCCCAAAAGAAAAAAGATATTGAAATCCCACAAAAAACTATTCTTTTGGGGCAATGGAACCAGTTTCATAGAGTTCAGAAGAATACAAACATCAAAAATCAAGAATTGAACCAGTTCAATGAGCCTGAAATAATAGAAAACATGGGAAATTAGCTGACGTGACCTTCAATAATGGTGAAATTGGTTGAGTGACATTTGACCTAAAACCTTCTTAAAACTTAATTCAAAATAATATAAAATGGGCAATTACTAATATAGCCTCGCATATACACGTGAGATATTAATTTTCACCGTCATTTTCATTTCTTTATCCCACCTCCGCCGCTTCCCCCTCCCACTCCCCGCCGGTGGGCAACCCCGAAGAATTACTCTAACCTAAAAATGATCACAAGATTCAAGAAGCACAGGAAGAAGCAAGGCCACGTCATGAGCGCCCATCTTTATCGTAACGGAAAGCACTGAAAGAATCCCGGAGGTCACGGAAATGCCAGAGGTATGCACCACCACCGTATCCTTTTCATCAAGTATCATTCTGGGTACTTCGAGAAGGTCAGTATGTGGTACTTCCACAAGCTTCGCATCAAGTTATTCTATCTCATCATCAATATCAACAAGCTATGGTCATTAGTGGTGAGGGCAAGCTGATTTCAAATATCGCAGAGAAGAAGATCAAAGAGGCAGGTGGCATAACCGTGTTTGTGTTTCTAAATTTCAAGATTATTTTCTTGTAACAGGTTCAAATTGATTTTATCTCTTAAAATATGGCAGCAACAATTTATCTTCTACAAATTTCTATTATTGTTTCAGGGTTTTTGTATTTGTATGCATGATTAATTAAGGCAGTTAAATTAGTCTGCAGTTGGCTGAGTTGATTGGCTTTAGTGTTGCTTCTCAGGAAGTTTAAGAGATCGGATATATTGAATTCCAGTGGCATCCATACCAGCTCTTGCATCATATAGTTTGACGAGTTAGATAGATGGAGCCATATAATATTGTTGTGCTTGAATTCCATTTTTGTTCCTACCACATTGTGAGTATTTTAAAGCAAGTTTGTCATGTTTGAATGGATAGTTCAATATTGGCAAATGGCAGTAGTCTTCAAGTCCTTTCATGAGGTCTTGTTTTAACCTTTCATTTTACTATAGGTTTAGCAAGTCATTTTTTACATAATGAAATTTATAATATATTTAAATTTTATAATGGATTCCACACTCTCTTTATCCTATGATAGAAATGTGGTCGATTTTTTAATTTCTATATATTTCTTGATTTATTTCAAAATGTAATTTCTATATGTTTTAGAGTTGAAACTGAATACTTTGAGCAAAATGGATTAAATCTTAAAACATATGGAATATTTGGTTTACAAGTGTGAATTTTTCACATGCATACATGCCTATTCATTTTTTAAGAAGATTCCATTTTACAGGTTGTATGGATACGAGTTTTGTTCTTATGCACGCATCATGATAGAAAAGCCATTATGCTCATTTAATATTTGACAGTATTTGCTAACACACAAGTTCTTTAAAATTGGGAAATATACAAAACGAAATATGAATCTTAGGAGAAAATCTGTAATTTCTAGCTAACAAGGGGTAATAATACATAGTTCATTTTTTGTACGATCACAACTGAACAGTCGTAATTACAACTGTTGGATGTGTTGACACTCAAAAATTCTTTTGTAGGTGTTTGCTAACCTTAGGTTCTTTAAATAGGTGAAATAGACATAATGAAAGAATAATTTGAAAGAAAATATGTGATTTATAGTGAACACAAGATAACGATATATGTTTCGTTATTCTATACGTGTTACAACAGAACAGCCGTTTTGCTCCAGTGACTATCTTTGGGAAATAGGTTGTAACAATACATTTCTTGATTGAACAGTCATTTTGCTCTATTGACTACTCCTAATGTTTGCTAACAATTAATTTTTCCAAATAGGTTGTAATGATAAATATTTCGTTATTTTGCACATGTCATGACTGAACAGTCATTTTGCTCAAGTGACTATCCTTGATATTTTGTATGCGTCAGGACCGAACAATCATTTTGCTCCATTGACTACTACTAATATTTGCTAACCGTTATCTTTTTTCAAATAAATTGTAATGATACATGTTTCCTTATTTTTACTGTCACGACTGAACAGTCGTTTTGCTCTGGTGACTATAAATGTCTCGTTATGTCGTATGTGATATGACTGAACAATTGTTTTGAACCAAGGAGTCATATTGTTTGCTAAGTCTTTCAAAACTACGTGGCATGATAGATGTCTCATTATTTTGTATGTGACACAACTGAACAATTATTTTGCACTAGCTAAGTCTTTCGAAACCGCATAAGACGATACATGTCTCATTATGTTGTATGTGATATGACTGAACAATCGATTTGCACTAGGGAGTTGTATTGTTTACTAATCTTCATGTTCTTTAAATATGTGAATTGATAGAAGAATTTTAGGAAAAAATATTGTAATTTCTAGCGACTAGGGGCTAATGACACATGGTTCCTTTTTTTTTTTTCCAAATGCATTCATTAGTTGTTATAATTCTTTTAACACTTGAAGGTATTTGCTAACTCTCACATTGATGAATTATGCATAATTAAAGAACAATTTTAAGGAGAAAATCTATGATTTCAAGTGAAAAGTTGAAATGATACATGTTTCGTTACATTGTAAATCTCACGACTTAACAGTCATTTTGAAATAGGTTAGAAGATACATGTCTCATTATTTCATATTTGCCAGACTTAGTAGCCATTTTGCTCTGTTGGCCACTCCTAATGTTTGCCAACATTTAAATCTTTTGAAAAAGGTCAGAGATACATATCTCGTTATTTTGTATTTGTCACGAATGAGTAGTCATTTTTCTCAATTTACCTCTCTTAACGTTTGCTAAAGTAAGTCTTTGGACAATTGATGCAGCGTTAAATGTTTCGTTATTTTGTATTTATCACGACTGAGCAATCGTTTTGTTTCATGGACCGTTTTTAATGTTTGCTAGCAGTTAGTTTTTGGAAAATTGATGCAACGACACATGTCTCGTTGTTTTGTATTTGTCACAACTAAACAGTCATTTTGTTCCATTGATCGCTCTTAATGTTTGCTTACAGTTAGTAGTTTTCGAAAACGATGAAACAAGATATATCTCGTTATTTTGTATTTGTCACGACTGGTCAGTCGCTTTACTTCATTGGCCGCTCTTAATGTTTGCTAAGAGTTAATGTCTTGAAAAATGATGGAACAATACAAGTCTCGTTATTTATTATTTGTCACGACTGAGCAGCCATTTTACTTGATTGACCGCTCTTAATGTTTGCTAAGAGTTCTTGTCTTGAAAAATAATAGAACGATACTTGATTGACCGCTCTTAATGTTTGCTAAGAGTTCGTGTCTTGAAAAATAATAGAACGATACAAGTCTCGTTATTTTGTATTTGTCACAACTGAGTAGTCATTTGGCTCTATTAACTGCTCCTAATGTTCGTTAAGTCTTTTGAAAAAGGTTGAAACAATACATGTCTCGTTATATTTTGAAAAAGGTTGAAACGATACATGTCTCAATTAACTGCTCCTGATGTGTCACGACTGAACAATCATTTTGTTGCAAGGAGTTGTATTGATTGCTAAGTCTTTTGAAATTATATGAAACGAAACCTGTCTCGTTATGTTGTATGTAACACGACTGAACAGTCATCTTGACTTCAGGGAGTTGTATTGTTTGCTAAGTCTTTTGAAACTACATGGAACGAAGCTTGTCTCCTTATGTTTTATATGACATGACTGAACAATCGTTTTGCTTCAAAGAGTTTTATTGGTTGTTAAGTCTTTTGAAATTACATGGAATGAAACCTATCTCGCTATATTGTATGTGACACGACTGAACAATTGTTTTGACTTCAGGGAGTTGTACTGTTTGCTAAGTCTTTTGAAATTACATGGATTGAAACCTATCTTGTTATGTTGTATGTGGAATGACTGAAAAATCGTTTTGCTCCAAAGAGTTGTATTTTTTACTAAGTCTTTTGAAATTACATGGAACGAAACATGTCTCGTTATGTTGTATATGACACGACTGAAGAATCGTTTTACTCCGGAGAGTTGTATTGTCTGCTAAGTCTTTGGAAGCTACATGGAACGAAACCTGTCTCGTTATATTGTATATGGAATGACTGAACAATCATTTTGCTCCAAAGAGTTGTATTTTTTTTTTGCTAAGTCTTTTGAAATTAAATGCAGCGAGACATGTCTCATTATGTTGTATATGACATGACTGTAGAATCATTTTACTCCGGAGAGTTGTATTGTCTGCTAAGTCTTTGGAAGCTACATGGAATGAAACTTGTCTCGTTATGTTGTATGTGCTAATACTTGCTAAGTCTTCTGAAACTATAAGGAACGATACATGTCTCGCTATCTTGCATGTGTCATGACTGAACAAAGTTTTGCTCCTTCAAATGTCATTTTTTGCTGAGTCTTTTGAAACTACATAGAACGATACATGTCTCATTATGCTGTATACGTCATGACTAAAGAGTCATTCTGCTCCTTTGAGTGCTTATGTCCACTAAGTCTTTTGAAACTATGTGGAATGATACTTGTCTCTTTATCTGTCAACGTTTAAACTGGGCTCTTCATCGAACTAAGTATGTTTGGCGACACAATTTATAAGAAACTCTGTGTCTAAGTCAAATTACTAACAACCTGTTCATAAATAGTTGACAAACACCTTATATTGTGTTCCACGTATCAATTAGTATAATGGTGTATGCACAACTATGTTTTGTAACAATAGCAAGCGCTTTAGCACAACACGATTGAACCATCGTTCCTTCATACGCAGTATTGTTCTTGGCTATTCATCTCTCTTTACACTGTTCTCTCTACGGATTACCTTATTTACACCACCTAATATGATGAAACAGGTCTATGTTAAGTGTGTGTAGTCTAGCTGGGGCTTGAGGTCTTAGAGATGAACACGCACGTATCGATTCCCATCGTAGAAATATCTTTTCCCAAACTTATTGAGGTAATTCGAATCCATTCATTCTCCTATCTCTCAGCAAAAGGTAATATCATGCTCAATGTACTGAGTTACATATCATGTTTCAAGCATTTTAATACATCACGATTGAACTTTGGAGCAAAACAACTCACTCATGATGCGTACAACATAACAAAACATGTATTGTAACTGCCTATTTGAAAAAAGTAAATTTTAGCAAACATTAAGAGTAGTCAATGTAGCTAAAATATAGTTTGATCATGACACAAATGAACCAATAAGACAGGTATCCTTCCAACATGTTTCAAAACACTAACTGTTAGCAAACATTAGGAGCGGTGATCAGAGCTAAACAACAATCCAGTTAAGACATAGATCACATAATGAGACATGTATCGTTCCATGTAGTTTCAACAGACTTGGCAAGCATTAGCACTCAAAGAAGGAGAACGACTCTTCAGTCTGACACATACAACATAACGAGATAGGTATCGTTCCATATAGTTTCAAAGGACTTAGCAAACATAAGCACTTGAAGAAGCAGATGCTCTTCAGTCCTGAAACATACAACATAATGAGACATGTATCATTCCACGTAATTTCAAAAGAATTAGCAAGCATTAGCACTCAATGGAGCAAAATGACAATTCAGTCGTCACACAAACCACATAACAAGACATGTACTGTTCCATCATTTTTCAAAAGGCTTGGAAAATATTAGCCTTCCTCAATAGCCTTAGCAAACATTAGCAATCAATGGAGCAAAACGTCTGTTCAGTCTAACACATACAACGTAGCGAGGCATCTATCGTTTCGTGTAGTTTGAAAAGACTTAGCAAACAATGCTACTCCCTCGTGCAAAAAGATTGTTTAGTCATATCACATACAACATAAGAAGATAGGTTTCGTCCATGTAATTTCAAAAGACGTAAAGACGTAGAAAATAATACAACTCCTTGCAGAAAAACAATTGTTCAGCCATGTCACATACAACATAAAGTATCGTTTGATGTAATTTCAAAAGTCTTAGCAAACAATACAACTCCTTGGAGCAAAACGATTATTCAGTCGTGTCACATACAATATAACGAGATAGGTTTTGTTCCATGTAGTTTCCAAAGACTTAGCAAACAATTCAACTCCCTGGAGTAAAACGATCGTTCAGTCGTGTCAGATACACAATAACTTGATAGGTTTCGTTCCATGTAATTTCAAAAGATATAGCAAACAATACAACTCTTTATAGCAAAACGATTAGCAAACAATACAACTCCTTACAACAAAACGATTGCTCAGTCATGTCACATACAACATAAAGTATCCTTCGATGTAATTTCAAAAGACTTAGCAAACAATATAATTCCTTGGAGTAACACGACTGTTCAGTCATGTCACATGTAATATAATGAGACATGTATCGTTCGATGTAAATTCAAAAGACTTAGCAAAAAATACAACTCCTTTAGTCGTGCCACATACAACATAACGAGATCTTTTCGTTCCATGTAATTTCAAAAGACAGCAAACAATACAACTCCTTACAGCAAAAGATTGTTCAATCGTGTCACATACAACATAATGAGACATGTATTGTTTGATGTAATTTCAAAAGACTTAGTAAATAATACAACTCCCTAGAGCAAAATGATCACTCAATTGTGTCTCATACAACATAATGAGACATGTTTCATTCCATGTAATTTCAAAAGACTTAGCAAACAATACAACTCCTTGTTCATTTGTGTCACATACAACATAATGAGACATGTATCGTTCGATGTAATTTCAAAAGACTTAGCAAACAACACAGCTCCCTGTAACAAAATGAATGTTTAGTCATGTCACATACAACATAACGAGACATGTTTCGTTTCCATATCCATCTAGCTTTATTACTCTTCTCAAACTCAACAAAGTGATAGACTTGTACCCATATCGTTCTTCTAGTATCCATCACTGAAAAAAATGGCAATTACAAATTAATGGTTACTCATTTACACATTCTAAATAAAAGTGGAAAAAAAAATAACGACTACAATATCATTATGCATGGTAAACCAGACTGAATAGTCATTAACATATTATCTTTGCACTTTTAATAGCATGGTGGAAGCCATAGGAATCGAAATGATTATGAAAGAAAAACATAAACATTAGCCACTTGCTAAGAAATTAGATTATTTCAACAAATAATGGATGCAGTATCGTTATGCATAGCATTTCACGGCTATAGATTCATTACGGTAGATTTATAATGGATGAAGTTTCTATATCATAGTAAAACTAAAATCATGGTAACCACAATGATCGTAAATAAAAGTTGAAAAAAAACAGAGAGATAACCATTGCAGTATCATTACACATGCTACACCATGATTGAACTATCATTATGTTTAAGATATTATCTTTTGCACATTTAACAGCATGTCAAAATAGAAACCATAGGAATCAATACGTTTATGAAATAAAAACAGCAACATAAGCCACCTGCCAAGGAATTGGATTATTTCAACAGATACCGAACGCAAGTATCATTATGCATAGCGTTTCACAGCTGTACATTCATTATGGCAGATATATAATGGTTGGAGCTTCTATATCAAAAGAAAACTAAAATCATAGTAACCACAAGGATTGTAAAATAAAAATAGAAAGAATACCTACCTAATAACTTAGTTCTTCACATCTCTTCATCCTTTTCTAAAAACACCAAAAGTTTCTAAAAGTTCTTCATAGTGGGGGTCATTTCCTTCGCCTTTGATCTTCAATTACTCAAAAACAACTATCACTAGCATGAATTTGTGGTTTCTTTGAGCCAAAGAGAGCATGCTGGAAAAAGAAGAACCCGTTTGGAGGGAAAGCAATGTAGTCACACGGTAAAAAATGGGAACGGAAGGTAATTGTGCTGAGCTCTAACAGAATAGTTGCAAGGCTATTTTAGTATTTTTGCATTAAAGAATATTTTAGAATTTTACAATTTCAATATCACTGAAAATTATATGAAATTATATGAAAGGGTCATTTAGCCTTTAAATTTTAGGTGATGGGTCATTTAAATAATTAGGCCCTTTGACAAGGTCTAATAAATAAAGCACCAAAACTAGAAAACACACAAGATAAAAAATTAAAAAATTAAATCTTTACAAACCCAAGAAAAGATGGTTTTTACATATGAAATTCTTAAATAATAAGGCCAGCCCAGAAGAGCTCGTAAGGTTGGTTGTTCAATTATGTATGCTCTATGGGTAACCAAAATATAAACAGATAGAAAGCAATTGGCATTTGGCAAGATCAACATAAGAATTTGCAGAATATAATGTAGTTCATTATTGTTATCCCAAAATGAAAATGAACTAAGGCTGCAGGGAGAGGGGTGCTGGAAATCAGATACGCGCCTGTGTGGCGGCAGCACTTCTAACCAGCCTGGCGTGCCTGTTTTCTATCGAAGGTTGTCGGCCAGATTTTGGGTCCTCCCTTGCAAGCTGGAGAGATAACCTGAAATTGGGGTTGGGGTCTATTGGGTTGGAGGTGGGTGGGCAAGGGTCACTCGTTTTTGTGTTTTATTTTTCAAGTATGGGCCCGCCATTTTGCTTGCATGAAACGCTTGAAATTGGTTGTGTGGTTGTTCTCGTACCATGTCAACGCCACATGAGACGGCTCTCTTCACGTGTGGGAGAACCTTCCTTCTAATAGAAATATTGTTTTAAGTGCTTTCATTCATGTATATTTATTTTATACTAGTGTAGCCCCATGCGGCAGTCAGAGATCGTTAAAGACAAAGAAATGTTTTAAGTTGACATAGATTTGACACCTTCACAAGTAATAATATAGAAAGTAATGAAAGCCTACGAAATAAACATATTGTGCTACAATTGTTTAAAGTTTCCAAATAACTTCTTACTATTCAATACATAATTAAAAATATGATTTCAATCTTTACACTAAAAAACAAAAATGAAATATAAAATACAAAACTATAAACAGGAAAAGTAGGAAATGTTGATGTTAGGTTTTGACTAGACCGAAGTCGGCAAGGTTTGTGTGACGTAGAGGTGAGGATTGATTAGAGTTTCTTATCGGAGTGGAGTTTGATATGAGCGTGAGATTGGAAACTAGATTAGGAGACGTGTTCGGAACTAAATAAGTATAATGCAAGAATTCTCTATCTAGATTTATTTTTTGGGCAAAAATCCTCATCCTCTTTGGCACCCCAAAGCCCTTATTTATTGGCAAATCTCAGGGTTCTTTGGGGATTTTATACAACCGTTTGTACATGAACTGATTTGTTACATGTGAAAATACAACGTGTCTTTAGTTTTGTCCTAATAACCGTTTGTAACTGTCAACTGTTTCCCATGTTCCTCACGAGCCTTATTGAGACCTCTAGCTTCCCTGATCATGACAAAAGGGTCCAGCGAATGGTCGTATCTAGAGGCGAAAATGATATGTCATCTCATCTCTGAGCTTCATGTCCTAACGTGCAAGTTTTTGGGCTAAGCAGAAAGAGAGTTAGGTATCCCGACTGATCATCATTCTTGATAGGCCACTATCTGGTCGGCCTTTTCCGTCCGATCTCGGTTCAAACCATTTTGTGTCTTTTCGAATGGTTCTGAGATCGGACAAAATAGTCCAACCAGGGATTGGAATGATTAGAGCTCTTGTTCCCGATCTTAAACACGCATGGATTTGGACGCATTACGTATTTCCTTTTCTTCCTCTGGTCAGCCATGGGTTATGGTCGGTCCCATCATCTGACAAAGGCTCTGACGCGGCACTTCAGTGACAACAATTGCCCCTATCGTTTGGGGTCGGCAATTCAGGATTGAGAACAGCTGAGGCAAACGATGTTTTATCAAAGTCGAGCTTTATTTTCCGATGGCCGAGGCAAAAATAGTAAGGTAGATATTTTCACAGAGATTAAAAATGGGTAGGTAATGTGGTTTTGGAATATTTAATTTTATGTGTATTTTTTTTCATTTTAGCCCTTAACATAATTAATGGTTTGGAATTAATATCAACGATCAAAGTAAGATTAACTTTGAAATGAGTAGAACTATTCAAATTGTCTCCACTAGAATTCTGTGAACACCTTGAATGACATGCCAAAAATATTGATTAACTCATTTGCTTATTGAAGTTTGTTACCTAGGTATTGTAAGTGGTTAAATAACTAGGGTAAATATGAAAAGAAAAATTAAATACAAGCCCGATATAACAACCGTAATATCTTTTTGA
This sequence comes from Nyctanthes arbor-tristis, assembly GCA_963692815.1. Classification (NCBI taxonomy): domain Eukaryota; kingdom Viridiplantae; phylum Streptophyta; class Magnoliopsida; order Lamiales; family Oleaceae; genus Nyctanthes; species Nyctanthes arbor-tristis. Next base: position 10,803 of record CAVNYN010268987.1, read on the forward strand.
GATGGATGAAAATGGAATACTTAACTATCTTTTTTAGACAGTGGGAGTATATGTATAGAATTTTTTGCTTTTCTAAAAAAAAAAATAATAATAAATAAGGTATTGCTTCCAATTGTTTCTAGAATCGTTCTGGAATAGGGTAGAGAATCACATAAATATATAACATATTCCCTTCTGTAATTTGGATTAAAGAAATTCAATTGTATTTTTCATTCCCAATTTGTTGAATTTAGAAAAAGTTTTAATTGTGTGATCCAAACCGGTTCAAATACGGGGTGGCGGTTAAAAATGAAGAGTTTATGATTGGGAAAAAAAAGTTGGAAGTTTATTGGGATTCTTTAAAACTAGTCTATCTCCCGTGCGATGCACGGGAAACAATGATTGTGTGGTTAAGTCATTTAATTATTGACATTTTTAGTAAATAAGAATAAAATTTAATATTATGGCGTCATTAGTAAAATTGATTGTGTGGTTATAATCACCCTTTGCGGCAGGAATTTTTGCAGCTAACAATGACTTTTGCGACCCTCAAAGATACCTTGTACGTTTAAAGTATGGTTAATTACACATAACGTCCCTAACCTTTCAACTTTTTATTGATTACGTTCTTAACCTTTAATTTTCCATTATAACATCCCCAACCTTTTAAAAGTTTTATACTTAAGGTCCATGTGACGGAAAACGTTTATTTCTACCGTTAAAGTCAAGAGTATTTTGGTAAAATATAAAAAAACTAATATTTTAATGTTTAAAAAAGGGGAAAAAATGAGTGGAGGCCCCCCAAGGCTGTCGGAAATGGCAGCAAAGTACTGCTGGTTCCAGTAGCACAGGAGGGAGGAGACTCCCCCTTTGGCTGCCAAAAATGGCAAGCAGCACTTGCTGTCATTTCTGGCAGCTAAAAGAGGGGGAGACTCCCTCCCCCTTTTTGGCTGCCATTGCCATTTCCAATAGCTAAAAAAGGGGGAGCCTCCGGCCTTTCTGGCAGCCAAACCGCTGTCGATAATGGCAACAAGTGTTACCATTTCTGGCAACCAAAAAGGGGGGAGTCTCCTCCCCTGTGCTGCCGGAAATGGCAGCACGTTACAGCCATTTCTGGCAGCCACTCCACCCACTTTTTTTTTTTTTGGTTTCCTTTTTTTAAACATTAAAATATTGGTTTTTTTATTTTTGTATTTTATCAAAATACTCTCGACTTTAACATGGATGGTTTCCGTCACAGGGACCTTAATTGTAACACTTTTAAAAGGTTGGGGACGTTAAAACTGAAATTAAAGGTTAGAAACGTAATCGATAAAAAGTTGAAAAGTTAGGGACATTAGGTGTAACTAACCCTTTAAAGTATTGTTTCTTCATGTTCTTTTCAACCAACCAACAACTCTAATCGATAGCTCATAATTATTTTAAAGAATTTATTTCATAGTTAAATTCTCCTAATTATCATTTATCAACTGGACATCATTTCTGCCATTTTTAGCACATGATGACAACCACCCATTGTCACTAAAGATGGCTGCTGCTGCTCCATCCTTTTCCCCATTATACCTTATTCCCAAATGCACACTTATGGTGGTGTTGGACTAAAAATGAAAAAGGAAAGAGAAAGAAGGGGTTGGGGTTGGGGTTGGGGTTGGGGGCGGGGGCGGGGGCGGGGGCGGGGGCGGAATAAACCTTTACGTTTATTTAATTTGTCATCGTAATTATTATGTAATATTTTTTAAAAATTATTTAGATACATGAAGATATCGTTTAAAAATTATGGCCGACCATGTTCTGCAAATCTCTTTTCAAGATTTCCATGGCCAAAGCTTTTAAACCTTTAAAAATTCCATCCAAATTTAGTGCGGTCACGCGACCGCATTCGGCCCATGTTGGCTCCGTCTATCAATGATCTCCTATCACGTAAGCCAAAAGTCTAGCAAGGTTATGAAATATTAATAGAATATTAATAGTACGTAGACTACTCTATTTGCCTTGATGCTACATGTCTCCAATACTTTCATGAATAGTGTTCAATATTTACCTCATTTCGTGCCTATCTCGCATCCAATCAATTGAACTACTTATATATAACAACAAATTTCAACTAAATTATCATGAAATTATTATAATATAAAGGATTCAATAGAGTAGCTAAGGTGTCGACACATGATAGAGTGGATGTTTGACATTAGTGAAAACTATTGGAGATGCTACTGGCTCAACTGCAATGTATAAATTAATGGAAAGAAGGATAACACATATTCTTAATTTTTTGTTCAAATTTAATTTCTTTCCTTTTTATTTATATACAAGTTTTAAAAATTCTTAGGGTGCCAACCTTTTTTTTGTCAAAGTTTCACTTGTCATTTATTATCAGCATCATTCGTCAAGAAATTGTACCGAGTATACAATAAAAACACTATTCCTTACATTGCTTTTTCTTTTATTTCAGAAATATTCTTTATTCCGTGTTATCAAGCTCTCACATAAGAGCATATCTAGTGAATATACATTGTAATAGAAATATTTTTGCATAAGTTATTAAGTAGACATTGAGTACAAAATTCTTTCTTCAATGTACAATGTGGCAATACTTATTATGTAGCCATACTTAGGCATAGTCGAAGATTCGAAAATAATATTTAAGTATAGGCTTCTATTTTACTATTTCCGATGTAAATTTTGTTCACGAAATTCAGTCTTCAAATGTTGTCATTGTCTTTTATTTATAAACTTTTCTCTCTAATTACGTACAAATTTAGAGATTTCAACTTGCAAACGGAAATTATTGATTAGGGTAAACTTGAATATCTATTCGCTGGAAAGTAGACTTCAGTAGTGATTACCTAAATTGACAGATGTTGGGTGAGAAATGTTGGAAGAGATATCAATGGTCTTGAGACTCTTCATAGAGAAATATTTCGATAAACTTCATAATAATAAAATAATTCTACGTGTATCAAGAATGCCCATCCTTACTCAAGCGCCCAATATATATGGTAAAAATAAATATAAAACTATATTAGATTTTTTTTTTTTTTTGGGAAGAAAAAGAGTATTAAATTGCTTCCGACTCGGGTGAGCATACTAATATTAAATTTATTTAGACTAATTTACTTATACAGATGTGTTTACAAAAAAACATTAACTTACTGTTTTATCTAATGTTATGCAATAAAAGATTGAGAGAATACATAAATAAAATTATAATTCTATTTTATACTTGTAAACTTATGTATAAACTCATATATACACGTAGCATCACTTTATTTATTTATAAACAAATGAGTAATAATTGAATTGAAGAAATAATTTTCGTTGCCCCTCACGCTGTTATTAACTATCGCAAGATTTTTTTGTTAATTTTATAAAAAAAAAAGGGAACAAGAAAAATGCAACGAATCAAACATGTAAAATAGTATATTTTATTGAATTTAAAGGGTTAATTTGAGGTCTAAATTAGATCCGTTTGGCTCCCCATCTTTCCTGGAATTCTCGTTTCTATCATTACACGGAGGCGGCAAAATCGAAGGAGGAGTCCGGAACTGAACCTCCGCCGTAAAATCTTCCCGTTGAAATGTCGGTTTCCAGGAGGCGGATTTGCGGTCGTAGTCAGATTGGGAATCGGACATCTTCCTCCTCTTACTGCTCCCAATCTCCATCTGGTAGTTCAATTGGCTCCTCCTCCGATCGCAGGCATCCCTGAAATTTCTGATCAGTTGGAAAAATTCCTCCATCTTCTTTTCTTCGTCGTCTTCATCTTCCGCAGCATATCTCTCCGCGGTGCGGTTATCGCCATCGGTTTCCATCTTTCGAGTGGAGATGAAAATTATCTAAAAGAAAGAAACGCGTCTCTCTCAATCTGGACGAATTGTTAGGTTCCGCCGGGTGGATTTATGTTATAATGATATGACGGATAGTCCGAATGATGACGTCACTGAATTATGTCATAAGCCAAGACGTACAAAGCGTTTCGCAGCCCCTACATATTATAAACTTCCACGTGTTATCGTGTGGAAAGCTACCGGTACACCTCTTAAATTATTCTATAAAGTCTATTGGATACGATGTCTAATGAATTATGTAATAGTTTGTCTTAGACAAATTAAGAGATAGGTCTCTTAATACGTTTAGTGAAAACATACTATATATATCTTAATATGTCTAATGAAAACATAGTATATAATTCATTAAACACTAAAAAATAGTATTCAATAGACTCTATAGAATAACTAGTACACTCCCGACAAAAGTCATACCTTCCCGTAAGTCATCTTTTGAATTTGCTTGTTCCCAACTTGCCCTTCTGGAAAGTGCAAAGTCCATAAGCCCACGAAGTGCGTTTCGTACTCCCAAAAAAATATGCTTGTTGACTCAGAGGGCCAAATGAAGGCGACCCCAAACGCGTGGAGCCCAATGGCGGGCCCCTAACCACAGAAATATTCAGTGTATTTTATGTGAAAATTTACACAGGCTTGTTTTACCGGTAATTCGTTATTTTTCGATGGTTGAATATGATATGTCATAAATTTTCAATGGTAATTCGTTATTTTTCAATGTTATGAATTTAATGGCCACATTAACCGATGAAAAGCAAAACAATTGTAACAAATTTTGTGAAAAATGTGCTTATTATATTGAAAAAACAGATCAAACTAAAACGGGAAATCAGAACCACCAATTTTACTGGCGGTGGCATTTAATTTTTTTTATTTTTTATGTTTGTATTATCAGCAAAAAAAAAGAAAAAATAATAAGAAAATATGAAGATAAATTTACACTCTCGTCAACTAATTAGAGGAAATACCACCGATTTTTCACCCTCATATACAAACTCAAAGTTGAATCATTGATTTGAGGCGGTACTCTCCTTATGAAATTTCGGCCCAAATGATTTCACGGTCACGACAAATTTCTTTAAAGTATTAAATTCTTGTTTAAACTTTAATGATGCGAATAATTTGTCTCCTCATACACATGATTTCTTGGCACCATGTCAACATGCCATAATATATGGTCGCCATAGTTTTACATATTAATCTTTAACAATAAAATTCTTGTCAATCTTGACGTACTCTATTACACACAAACACGTATGAAGACTTGCAAAGCTTAACATACTCTGATTTGAGTAATAAAACATGATTACAGCCTTTGAAGAATGCTAATGTTGGCACCTCAGATAGGACAATGAGAAGCTCATCGAGAGGGGGTACTTCAGTGAATACGTAGCTAATCGCCAAGGGCAGGGCAGAACAACTCATCCCCAAGAAGACTACAATGCCCAAGCTCTACAAAACTAACCTCCAACTGAGATCCACAATCTTGTTAGCAGAAATCATGGCATGAAGGATTCTAAGAGACAGAGGCGAGGCCTCATAAGAGAAGCCTAGAATTGCTACCAACTATTCACAGCATGAGTCCAACCGCTCAGACAAGCTCTTTCACTTGTTGCAATGAGAATGCATATGATATTCTATATTGTCATAACTATGCCAGTCTCAGGAATTAAAATACACTAGACCTTGGAGGATAATGGCAGTTCCGTTAACATAATCTACTGGAGGACTTTCCAACAGAAGAAAATTGACCTAATAACTTGAGGCCATATAGTACTAGGCTTCAAGGCATCACAGTTGATTTTGTAGAACCAAAGGGATAGATCGTACTTTTGGTCGAACTAGGAGAGGAGCCATGTAAGAGGAGGATCATGGCCAACTTTGTGGTCATTAATGCCCCGTTAAACCACAGCGCCACATTAGGGCGGCCTATCCTCTGCGAGCTTAGAGTTGCGACTTCTACATTTTATTATGTCATAAAATTCCCAACTGATCATGCAGCAACCACCGTAAGAGGAGACTAGTAAGCAGCTCAGGAATGTAACTTGAATTACACAGTTGGAACCTTACTTGCCCTAGAGCTAAAAAAGCCCAAGGTACTAAAGACGAGCTTTATACCGCAAAGCTGACTAGCTCTAGGCTGGAAGTGGAGCTAAAAACTGGTGCTAAACTGAAGGAGCCAATCAGGGCATAGCTTATTCAATTCTTAAAATGAAACTTAGATGTCTTTGTGTGGGCTCATGAGGATATGGAAGGAATTGATCCTGAGTATGCTTTCCACAAGCTCAATGTAGATCCTAATGCCAAACCTGTGAGGCAGAAAAGACGACCTCTTAACAATGAGAAGTATAAAGCATTGGCCAAGGAGGTTGACAAACTCTTAGGAAATAAACTTATAAGAAAAGCCCTATACCACTAGTGGGTGGCCAACCCTGTGCTTGTCAAAAAGAGTAACGGCACCTGGCAGATACACATTGATTTTACAGACCTAAATAAAGCCGATCGAAAATACAACTTTCCCTTACCTAGGATTGACCAAATGGCAGGCCACAAGTACCTAAGTTTCATAGATGCTTACTCAGGGTACTATCAAATCCCCCATGATCCATAGAGATGAGGAGCACACCTCATTTATAACTAATAAAGGGCTCTATTGCTACTAGATGATGCCCTTTGGTTTGAAGAATTCTGGGCCGACTTATCAACACCTTGTAAACCCATGTTCAAGGATCAGTTGGGTAAAACCATAGAGGTATACGTAGATGACATGCTTGTAAAGAGCCTTTAGGCTAGACACCATATTGAAGACCTCGATAGAATGTTCTACGTCTTCAAAAGATACAAGATGAAGTTGAATCTAAAGAAATGTTCTTTTAGCTTAACTTATGGCAAATTCTTGGGATATATGGTTAACCATAAGGGCATCGAGGCCAATCTAAAGAAAATCAAGGCTGTTTTGGATATCAAAACACTAAGGTTAGTAAAAGATGGCCAACGTCTGTAGGAAGAATTGCCGCACTAAATCACTTCATTTCCCAATCGCCAGACAAATGCAAGCACTCTTTCAATGCCATAAAGAAATCTAAGGATTTCAAATGGACTAAAGACTGCCAAGTCACATTTGAAGGGTTGAAGGAGCATATCGCATTGCCTCCACTATGTCAAAACCACGACAAGGAAAAACTCTGTCCTTATACTCAGCTGTCTCAAATTCATCTATTATATTAGCCATACGTTGCATGATTCAAAGGACAGGTTTCCACCTATGGAGAAGCTGGCGTATGCCTTGGTGATAGCATTAAAGAAACTCTGCCCCCATTTTTTCAAGCATATTAGTGAGCTATTAACAAATGCTCTGCTAAGACAAGTCGCCACTTGAGCTTAGCCAGTATGACATCTATTACCAGCCCGGAACAACTACCAAAGGACAAGCTCTAGCTGATTTCATAGCAGAGCTCACACTGTCTAAACAAAAAATGGAAGACTAGAGACTCCCTGCTTGGGAGCTCTTCATTGACAGATCGTCTGGTGGGCATGCCGCAGAGACAGGGATAGTCTTGGTCAGCCCATCAAGCCAGTACCACTGTCAGGCGATTAAGTTTAGGTTCTCTACAAGAAACAACCAAGCAGAGTATGAGGCTCTCTTTGTAGAAATAAGGATGGCCAAATCCATGGGAATCAAGAAGCTGATTAACAAAAGTGACTCTCAACTTGTGGTAAACCAAACAAGTGGATCGTATAAGGTAAGAGGTGAAAATCTTTCTCAGCATCACTAGAGGCTAAAAGAGGAGCTAAAAAGGACTGGAGTAGTACGAAATCATGCGAATCTCAAGAACTCGGAATAGCCATGTAGATGTGTTAGCTAAAGTTGCTACAAGCAAAGGAACTGGCGAGGTTGGCCACATCTAATCGGGGAGCTCACCACCTTGTTAATAGATAGAACTGGGATAACAACTATGGAGATTGACTAGACAAGTAACTAGATGGATCCTATCATCTAGTTTTTGAAAGGAAGAGTAGCCCCCTAGGTGTGGAGGCCAAAAAACTCGGTCACCAAGCTGCTAGATTCGCACTAACAGATAAGAGATTATTTAAATGGAGTTTTACAGGACCTCTATTAAAGTGCCTTTCCCCAACTAAAGCACGAGCTATGCTAGAAGAAGTCCATGCCCGAGTATATGACAATCATTTATGTGGGCATTCCCTTGCGCACAAGATTTTAAGACAAGGGTACTTTTGGCCAAGAATCAGAAAAGATGCTATCAACTTTGCTAGAGCTTTTGACAAATGCTAAAGTTTCACCCCACTCAGTCAAAGTGCGCCAGAGGAGCTGACCTCAGTAATAGGGCCGTGGCCATTCGCCAAGTGAGGAGTTGACCTTATCAGTTTCTTCACAAAAGGAAAATGAGGAACTCAGTTTGCTACTGTGGATATCGACTACCTCACTAAGTGGGTAGAAGTCAAAGCCCTACTATTCTTATACAGCATTTTGTTAACTCGTCCCATATGCTACTCCATCACTGCTAACTGAGCTCAATAGATAGAGTTCATCTGAAGAAGCTCTTTTATGGTAAAGAATGAGGCATAGCCCTTCCACTTTCTAAACCAGCTCTTGGTCGTGTCCCCTCTATGACGATAAGGCTTGGGGCAGACCTCTAAAGTCCACCTCACTGGGTTTTCTCGCCAAGTGGAAACTGAGCAAGGCCTTGGATTTTTGCCTATCGACTTCTCTAGTAGGCTGCGATGACTGGAGTGGATGGGGGTAAAGAGGTCCTCAGCAGTTAGGTCTAGAGGCCCCTTCTCCCAAGTAGATTGCACCTCCTCAACGGGAATAGGAGCTAATAAGGGTATAACTGCCTAGGGTAGTGTAAGACTGTGAGCAAAAGCTAGTCGCATTAACTGCCGCTCAGAGATGATGATTGTAGCAGTAGGTGATGATGATTGTAGCAGTAGGTAAGGTCATTTTCCCAACCGTCTTTCGTACTTTAAGTTTTCTCTTCTCTTCCTTCCATCTTATGTCCTCAACCATTTGAGTAGCTGTCCTCATCTTTTTCTTCTCAACTTCAAAAACTGCGTGCTTTTGTCCCTTAGGGTAGTATTTTTCCCTGGAATCAAAATGAACTGTTAGATCTTTATCAAATCGACAGTGTTAACGCTTCGATGATAAAAGCTTATAGTTATTGCGGCCGTCTGAAATGTGTTCGCTTATAAGGGCAGACATGCCTGTCTTTATCAAGAACTCCTCGTCTATAAGTTCAATGGCATGTCAATTATATTCCTTGATTTGAATGACTTGGCCAATTTGAGTTCCAAAGATCTTTGATAGGAGTGATCTCTGATCTCGACCTCATGTAAAAGTGAAAAAGATTAAGTATTAGATCAGCAACTTGGGTTCAAAATGAACTAAAGGATACTTATTCAGCTTGCTATTGGTTGTATGAACTTTGGGGGCTAGGTCATCCATTCACCACTAACCCAAAATGAGCTCTCCTTCCACCCAGAACAGTCTGGGACCCCTTTAACTAAATTACCCAAGAGCTCTTGACCTCCAGCCTTGGGGTGAGTTGTAATATAAAACCACTCCCCCCTAGAGGCCTTCAATTTTATAGGAGGAATTGAAGTCCTGGGGGGAAGAAAAGCCAAACCCCTTGTGTTGCTAAAGGACCAAGACCTAACTAACGTCTTCTACCCGTTTGGAGTGATCTGAGGTGGGACAACTCCCTAATACCTAAGAATCCTGGTCACAGGTCAAGAGAGAGGAGCCTGAAATCCCAACTCGAACAATTTTGAATTTGCTGCTACACAACCCTTGTCCCTCTCTTTCATAGGGCACCCACAAAGCCACTTGGTCTGGCACATGGTACTTTTGCCTAACGGCGTACAGATCAGCTTTCTTAATTTGAGAAGGGAAGTGTTTGCAGGTTCAGGGCACCTCTGCTCTGTCGACCATTGCAGGGGTTGCCCTCTTGGGCCCACTGACACTACCCTCATAGTGCAGCCAATCTCGGCCACCGAAACTCCCCCCAGAGGAATAGCCTCCCACCTAGTCTCTTTCTACGCCCTCTTCACCTTCTAACTCTTCTTTACTCGTCCACTCAACCTGGCCATTCCCTCTTCCTAAAACCATCTTTTCATCCTCGCTTATCTATTCGACATTGACCACCACTTCATTCTCTCCCCTGTTTGCAGGTCGAGATCATTCACTACATTCCATCCTTTAACACCTTGGCAGTAACGATGAAACAAAACTATTCCCAAACTCCTACAATCCCCACAAGTCCTAAGGTAAAGGGAAAAGAAGAAACCTCCCAATGGGTGGAAGAGAATTTTACCTATTCAAAGTTCTTCTTCGAGGTCGTATGAAATTTCTGAAAGATTGGGAGATCTTTAGAGAGAATCTCTGAAGAAAGTAAAAGGACCCAAATTATCATGAATGAAAGGAAAGTGAGAAAGGGTGGAGGAAAGGGGCATAAATAGGGAACTAAGGAAAAAAGAGACAGGTGGTCTTCGTAACTGAAGAGATGTCAATCATTCAAATGATTGGTGCTCTCTCTTCTCGATACACATTATGCCATTTAGCATGTACCACGTGTCACGGCGGATATTTTTGAAATTCAAAATACCAATATATGGCCGTAACGTGCTGGGAAAGGCTATGATGAGACCTTTCAAGACCGCTTCTCTTGTGATCCACGAGCAGCGCCCTCGAGGGGGTATTTTGTGGTCATCAAGACAACATTTTTTATGGTAGGTTCTAGTGAGATCGGACCATCGCTGACGACCTAGTGACCTGGCACCTTGTGTTCAATGTGGGACCATGAAGGCCTGCCTCTTGATTAGGTTGCCAACACCTTGGCCACACGACTTCCTGAACCGACTCCCAGATGCTAGCTGGAAAACAACTTCTATGCCCACTTGCATGCCTTATCATATAAGGCTTCGGGTACAATTGCATTAAATGAAAAGTTAGCCTTTGTCCTTTGTATAACACCATTCAACTAGTTGTTAGTCAACAAAACTAGCACTTAGCTTCAGCTAGTTGTACTAGCAAGGCATCCCATTGGTCGGACATTAAACGTCTGTAATAATTACTTGCTTAAAACTAATACTACAAATGGGAGGGGGAGATACTTCAAGCATTAATTCCTCCCACTCCTACAAAATCTTTATCTTCTTATATGTATTCCTCTCATTAACTCCTTCCATAAATACATAGAAACTCTCTCATATCTTTTCATTTATTGCTCAAAATAATTGAATACAAGTTTCTCAGGTAAACAAATTTGTTTGTAGGGTTAAAGTTGAAATTTGATGTCAATATGACCCACTCTCTATTTTAATTTGTATTACAGCATTTAATGCATTCACACTTTTAATAATAGCTATTTGCATATACAAATATAATAAAGAGTGTGCTGGAGGAGGTTTAATATTTTACTCTTTAAATTTAAAAGTACTCTTTATTTTTTTAAAAATTGTCTTTAAATATAAAGAATCTTGAAAATACTCTAATTACTGTAATACTGGTTTGAACCACAATTATTATAAAAGAGAAATCATTTCTTCTCCACGAAAATCCCCAATTTGAAGAAAAAAAAAAATAGCTGGAAACAGAAAATATGGGCAATGTTTCCTAAAGCGGAACTTAAAGCCGAAAGAATAGTTGATAAATAGATGATTGAAAACTAGACCCAGACAATGGCAGACAAGGTTTAATGAATTTCATGAATTGGAAAAGATAAATCTAGCATAATACTAGGAAAAGGCACATGGCAACTCCTCATTACGAGGTTTGACTCACAAAAAAAAAAAAAAAAAAATGAAGACATATACTTGAATCATATTTCTTATACAAGGGTACAAATAATTTTAGGAGAAAAGTACGTATATCAACTTGTAGTAGCTAGGTAGGTGGTAATCTCATCCCTCTCAATCTAGGAGGTGAAACTGTTGTTAACCACCGTAAATCCCCCGTCGACTGCCAAATTTTGGCCGCTAATATACGCGGATTCATCTGATGCTAGAAATAGAACGGCCTCAGCTACATGCCTAGCCTTCAATACGATTCCCTTCAAATTTGCGGCAGCAGACGATCTCTTCAACTTGACTCGGCTCGAGATTATAAGCCTTACACGAAAGTGGTGTCGCCACCCCGAACGGTGAGATACAATTAACTCTAATTCCATGCGCACCGAGTTCACTGCACGCCGTGCGCATCAAACCCACCAAAGCATGTTTCGATATTGTGTAAAGATCGAGGGCCGCCGCCCCCGATGCATGCCGCAACGCTAGCCGTGCATATAATCGATCCCTTAATCTTTCTCGCCACCATTGCTCGTGCAGCATGCTTTACAGTTGCAGCAACTCCTCGCACATTTATTGCCATGGTGTCGTTGAATCCATCAATATCGAGTTCCAAGATACTATTTAAAGGCCCTATAACTCCAGCATTGCTAAACAAAATATCAAGACTCCCATATTTTTCCAAAGCATATGAGACCATATTTTCGACCTGTTTTTCATCTCTTACATCGCAATGATAATAACTTACTTTGTCCTCGGATCCTATCGAGGAGATGAGTCCATGGCCTAGTTCGTCTTGTACATCGGCCACCACAACCGCAGCTCCATGCTCAGCAAATAATCTGGCAGCGTCCTCGCCAATGCCACTGGCGCCGCCAGTTATAATAGCCACTTTACCTTCCAACCTAAAGACAGAATGAAATGCTGGTAAAAAATTCGTTACCCCCAAATTAAGAATCTTATAGGTTAGGGCTGAGAGAATTACCTTCGCTTCGACATTAATGGGGTAGTTTGGTGACTTCCTACGTTTGCCGGATTGCTCAAAATATGTTTATTGTACATACGAACTCTAGTCCTTATCATATATAATAACTGCATTTTTTCTTTAAACAGTTGAGATCTGTACTTAATTAATATATTTGGCAAGTTAATGAAGTTCTCAATGGTTGAATGACTTTTTGCAAGCATATATTCAATTATTAGTACTTCGATCTATAGTTAAGGGAATACCAATTTTTTTTTTTTTTTAAATTAAAAGGAAGACTCTCCATACTACAGACCTCATGATCTTCATCCCTCTCAATTATAGTCTATCTTCTTTGTGAAAATTTAGCTAATTTCTCTGTTTTATGTGCCCATATCTAATATAAATATAGTGATCGATCTACATGATATGAGAAGTATTAAGGTGGCATAATAATAAATAAACGGGAACATTATAACTAGAAAAACTATGCTTAAACTTATATATATTAGCTGATAATTGTAAATATTATTGATCATACGCAATGGATGTGTGCTAAAACGAAATTGCCGGCAAGTGTGCTAGTTAACTGTCAAAATTAATATTCCATTGGATGTGTTAAATCTGATTGTTAAAAGACTATGTTTACCAACTTAACTTAGTTTCCAAATTTCATAAACAACTTAACACGTGAAATGACATTTTTTTTTTATATTATAGTTGACCAATAACTTTTGAAAGAAAATGAGTCTCCTTGGATATGAGTGAATTTAATATTTTGATTTAACATATTCAATGTGACAGTAAAATAGTAAAAGTAATTAAAGTTAATTGTATATGTGTTATTTAACTATCACGAAAATTTATTTTATTATTACTTGTGTGAGCTAAATTAAGCACAGCGGCTGTGGAATCTCTTTGTGTCTGTGAACATTGAAAGTGGACTTCGTGGGAATCGAACAGTATATCATAATGTTCAGTAATAGCCAAAAAGAATATATATATATATATATATATATATAGAAATGAAATAAAGTTTAAAAAAGGCTTGCACCTTTGTAAATTATTGAGATGATCACAGGGGAGTAGGGTACAATGCTCGAGAAGAATTGGAAATTTATTTGTTTTACCATCATCAATCGATGTATAATTAATTAATTAATTAATTAATTAATTAATTAATTTGTGAGTCAACCCTTCAAAGTTTTAATTAATAGCATAAAATATGCCGGGTGTGTCGCTTTCGTTCAATGAATATGACACAAATTTTATATATTTTAGGTTATCTCCAATCAGAAGGGTATGTGAGACATTTGTATAAATTATTAATATTCTCTCTCTTTTTTTCACCTTACTCCAAATTAATACATATAGTTGTAGTTACTTATACAAGGCGGCATTTAGCAGCAAACCCAGCAAGGTTTGAGTACTACTGAGGGTTACGGATTTAACAGAATTTTCAATGTAGGGTTTGGGATCCTCTGACTAGTACTGCACATATAAGAACATTCACATTGGTAGTGTTAAAATAGGTTGTTAGTAGAGTTATTAGTTAACAACTCAAAAAAAACCTACATTGGTGGTGTTAAAGTAATTGCTAAAAGTATTTAATTTAATAATTTGTTAGTTTTGTTGTTAAAGTTAATAATAAACTTAACATTTTATGTGGTATTATTTCTTCTTTTTTATTTTAATTAAAGTGAGATTGGCCAATCCTTTGAATATTGAATTGTTAATTAAATTTAACACTCTTAGGTAGAATCACCAATGTGGCACAACTTAATATAGTTAAATTTAACTTGCTTAGATGTTGTTTAACAATCACTAAAAACTCTACTTTTTACTTATGTAGATGATTAATTTTGACACTACCATTGCGCATGCTCTAAGGTATACAAAATTAATAAACACTCTTAAGTTTACACGTATTTCAAAAAAATTGTCATTTCAAGAAAGATAGAGTTAAGGGTACACTTTTGAGTAAATACGTGAGGCATGTACACATTGAGAGTGTCTTGGATAAGGCCGTCTTATATGTCCAGTGGCATGACCACCCGCTAAATAAATGACAAGTAGCCAAGTTAAACTTGATTAAACTTGATTATTTACAGTGGCGACACACAGCGACGACACAAAAAGTCATCGCTACAGCTTCGGCTTTAGTGGTGATAACATGTCGCTGTGGTAACATATAACTTTTAGTGGCGACAAATTTATGTCGCCTCTATAGGTCCAAGCTCTAGCAGCGACATCAAGTTATCGCAGCTACAGGTCAGACCTATAGCGGCGACATATTGACGTCTATAGCGGCTACATATAAATCATCGTTATACCATTGGCCGGAAGAATTCCCGCCTTTGTTGAGGTCCATAGCGGTGACAAATGGTTATTATAGGTCTCATGTTCGTCGCTATAAGCGTAATAATTTATATAATATATATTGTAAATATAAAAGACGAATAAAAAATCCTTCTAGCTCAATTGGTAAAGGCTCATGTGGAAAAGGGGGCATCCTAGGTACGACGGGTTGGGTTGACCCGGCAACATGGGGTCAGTTCAAAAATTTTTTGTGGCCTAAAACCATATGACCTATAGCGGCGACATATAGGTGTGGCTATAGGTACAGGCTTATAGTAACAATTTGTCGTCACAAAAAATCGTCGCACTAGGCCTATTACGGCGACTTTTCAACTTATATGTCGCCCGCTGTAAGAGACATTTGTTGTAGTGTATATGAAAACAACGCTACATTAATCGCCGGAAAGTACGGGCTTCTTCTAATATCAGATTTGCAACAGAAAAGTCCCAGCTTGCCGCTTCACTAATGTTGACATAATCGTCTTTCCCAATGATGGCGGAGGAAACTACCATTTCGATTTCATCCGGGCCTTCTCGTCGACAATAGTCCAACCCGATGACGGCGATGACGGTCCATATCCCCACTGTCGATGACAGTGGCTGTTGCGGTCATCTGCGGTTGAAACACTGTTGTCTTTGTCCACTATAAACAACAACAATACCCCGTTTTCACTAGATTTTACCACGGATCCACAAAATCGAAAAATCTATTCTTCGACTGGTCAACATAAAATCTTTATCCTAATTGCGGCTAAGCTTTAAGGTTTTTTTTTTTTTTTTTTTTGAATGGAATATAGTCATTTTATTGACCATGGCTAATTGTCAATTGCAAAAATAAAGGAACCATGTCTACATAGTTACCATGAAAATTATGAGTTAACAAAAATGTGGCAACGGTATGGGTGGTATTATTTGCCTCACAGCGAATAAAACTATAAGATCCAATATCCGGACTTGCCAAGAGTGACTTGATTTCACGTAAAATAGAAGCGTGTGGATGGAAGTCGAGGTCATTCCTCAAACTTGCCACAAGAGATGCACAATCATTTTCGACGTCGGATAGATGAAACCCATGTTGCCTAGCGAACCGGAGTCCTTCTAGCATCCCTATGGCCTCGGCTAGCTCAACCTATGGAGATCCCTTTTGTTTTGATGCAAAACATCCCATCACCGAGCCATTGTCATCACGAACAACAGACCCTAATGCAAAAGTACCCCATTTTCTGGAACGGCGGCATCGACATTGAGCTTAAGACCCCCTACCCTCAGCTTGCCTCATCTCGCATGGACCCGAGCTGAACTAGCGGCAGGTGGAGTCTACTTCTGATACGAATTGTAGAAGGTCCAGATTGAGTTTAGGAGCACCTCCTTTGGTCTTCCTTGCTGTCCATGTCTAGTGGCATTTCGTTCAAACCAAAGTAACCACATGCAGATACAAACAACCGAGAGGTCCTCTGCCATTAATGTGGACCAAATTACATGCATTATGTCCAACCATGAAGCAAGTTTTCGCCTACGTTTAATGAAAGTCCAAAAGCCCAATTCTTCCCATATCCCTTTAGCAAATTCACATTCTAGCAACACATGTTGGGAAATCTCCAGGTAACCACACTTGAGGCAAAGTAATTGGACTTTAACCCCTCTGTCTAGCCAAGTTCATAGCTGTGGAATTGCATTATGAAAGAGCCGCCAGCAGAAAACGTTAACCTTGGGTGGAAGACGAAGGTGCCACAAGCTATTCCACATTGTATCGCTGTTGGCCGAAGATCGACAGTCACCCACATTCTGATTTTTCAAGCACCAGTACCCCCTCTTCACTGTGTAATTTCCACCTTTGTTGAAGTGCCAAATGAGCTTATTTAAGAGAATAGTTAATAACACTATAAGAAAAGGAGGCAACACTAACGAAAAATTACCAATGCCAAGTTTTCTGTCACTAGTTCCAATGGATTACCAGCAAATTACCAACGGATCTTGAATATATTATTATTAATTTTTGTTTATATAAGATATTCTGAAACATTCAGTTGGCATAATCTTGTTGGTAAACCGTTAGCATTGATCAATAAAATTAAATGGAAAATTAATTATTAATTTTTTAATTAATTTTCCAACACATTTTCTGTTGGTAACTTTGCTAATAACAATGCCACCAAAATATTTCAATTTTCCACTAAAAATTTCACTTTCCGACCGCACATAGGTTCGAAACAAGAATCCCTTATGTTCATACTCGAGGAAAAAATTTCAATTTCCCACTTCACTTGAAATTGAAACAAAGAACACCTTTTTCAAAAACCCCTAATTGATCTCTGCACTGCTCCTTGGTTGCCTCTTTCCTTCTTCTCCGTCTCCACTGCCAATTCCTCCTCACATCTTGGTGTCGACTTCAAGGCTAGGTTTTTGGGCTTTTTTGGAGAATCAATTGAGGCATGACTCGGAGGCTTTGCCTTGGTACTAACGATGGCGAATCCAAAAGTCGAAACACACCTATCTCCCGTTGAGAGTTTCAAAGAAGAAAAAGGTACTTTACGAAGTGTATTACTATTTAAAAATGATTGGTAACTATTTTGTGTTTGGTTTATGGTATCCGATAGTGTCGAGGTCCATATTTTATAAATCTGGTCTATGGGTTTAAAAGACCTTGTTGCAATGAGTTGCCACATGAATTAAACTCCGTTCTTGGCGCTCCAGCCTATATGTTTCCTTTACTCTCTCTCTCTCTCTCTCTCTGTTTTTTTTGTTTATCTATTTATTTATTTATTTTTGGGTGCTATGCTGTTGTAATTTTACCTTACATGAATATGACTTGATTGTATTTATTTCAGCCAAAAAATATTGGCTGTTAAATTTGGCTTTAGGTGAGCTAGTTTGGGTTTTTAGATTAATTTCACTCTAAATTTAGTAGCAGATCTTCACTGTCCAACACAAAACTAATGATGATATTGTAAATAATGATTGAGTGTACTAGACTTGGCACTGTAATTTGCTGGTAGTTTAATTGAAGTTTATAATGTCCAGGATGCACTTCTTTTGGATTTTGTATTGCTATTAATTTGTTTTTAATAATATGAACATGGATTTAAATAATGATAATGGTGAACCTTTGCGGTAGAGAGAAGGAACTGGATGACATATTGCATTCACATACTGTTTATTCAAATGTTGCAAAGGGAATCTTGCCAAGTCAAAAATTGAATGGAGGCATTTGGCACATGCGATGAGGAGAAAATAATTTTGCAGGTCGGTAAGATTCATTTTTATCAGAATCTATAGTTCCTTTGTTCATATGCAACTAGTCTCTTGTTGGAAAATCTCATGCATGGTGTGATTCAGTTGACGACAACTGCCTATTACCTAAAGCCATATGTACTTGTACAATTTTACTATATCAGTTGGAGTTCTTGTTCTAGAACAGCAGAACCAACAGGCTTGTATGAAACTAGAGATATGATCTACTTTGGTCTAGGGATATGATTTATTTTTCTGATCAATTTACAATCATTTACCTAAAGCTTGCACTATGTGGACAAAGGCTATCTTAAGAGAAACCGCCAGTTCAGAGTTACTTGCTCAAAGATAATTTTCAGTTGCAGATTTTGAGAAAGGATATTTGTGAATAACATGATATAATATGTTGTCGTATGAGGATATGATTTATTTTACTTACTCTATTTACAATAATGCACCTGAAGCCTGCATCCAAGTTAACTTGTAGATTATTTGCAATTATAGATTTTGGAGAAAAGCGAGCTACAAGCTTTTGGAAAAGAAAGGGAGTCATAATTATCTAGTCAGTTTAGGGATATTGCTAAAATGGTATCAACCCTGAAGCTTGTTGCTAATTCCTCCAATTCCTCTCTGTCTCTCTTGTTCTGGTCCAGGTTGTTCTCTTCTTTTTCTTTCTTGCTTGTTTTGTCCCTTATCCTCTGTTTTCTCACTTTTGTTTGGGTTTAAGCTTGTCCAAAGATGAACCAGAAAATCAGATTTAAACGTCTTCAAGTATCCCTCTAATTCACTTATCTTGCCGCATGAATATTTCGCTAAAGTGATACTAAACAGTCATGTTTTTAACCTTCTATTTCTCCTGTAATGAACTCTAGGGACTATGTGAGGACTAGTTGCTTAACCATAACTCCAGGTATGCGTTATTGTGTTTGTTTGTGCAATTAATCTCGTTTATATATGTATATCTTGGATGTTAACAATCTAAGAGTAGATCTGGAAACATGTAGATTAGTGTCCCATTAACATTTTTAGAATTGCTTTTGAAACATCTTCCTTGCTGCGTTTGGGAAATGCCAATCACCTGGTATGTCAAATCCACTTTTTAACTTTCTCATAATACTGATTTTTGCCAGAAATTATTTCTATCATTTTTCCCCAATAGAATCTTATTTACCTTTGATGTCCCATTACACTAATTTTGCTTGATGTAAATGAATATTATGATTTCTGTCAGGGACAAAGACCCTCCAACGGTTATGTTCTAGTTCATGCGAATGGGGGGACTCAATCAAAATGAGAACATGGATCAGTTCACTGCTTCACTCTTTCCAACCAAGTTAGTCATGATTTTTAGCCAATAAATGCTTAAATTACATTGATTTTCATTTCAGATATATATATTTTTTTAAATTATTGCCACTCTTTAGGTTTACCCTAGTTCCAGCCTTATGGATTTGTTAGGCTGTTCCAGATTTTGTTTGATCTTTTCAGGTATAAAAGATAAGTTTAAACAACAAATGGAACATGCAAGGCTTGAAGACGAAAAGAAGCGCTTAGCATTTGAACGGATGGTGGTTAGACTGCACAATGGAAGAAGTACTACTGTTTCCAACACATAATGTGGAGTAGCAATATTATCTTTATAGGTTGGTTTATTTTGTCTGTTAAAACAATTAAACAACTATTGGTGGGCAACATTGTATTATGTTGAGATCGGAAGTATCTTTTATCTCTATTCTTTATGATAGCTTGCAGTAATGATCTGTATATGAAAGTTTGTGTAGTAGAAAGTTTTGTATTGGAAAAATATGTAATGAAATCGACTTTAAATTTCATGGCGTATGGCAACTTCTATATGTTACTACAGGCAATTTTATTGATTTAATTTAATGCAAACAAAATTTAACTTTTAAAATGTGTTTTAATTGGATTTTATTGGAAATTAAATTGTACTTACAATCGGAATTAGCAATGTACCTTTAATGCCAATTACGTCACTATCTACAATCAAAAATTTTCTGTTGGTAATTAGCAACGGACAATAATGTTGGTGATGCCCATGCCTTGTTTCTCGGCCGTTGGTAATTGTCAACAAAATCTCAATAGCATTGGTAGCCTGTTGGTACATTGCCAACGAACTGAAAATGCGATGGTAAATTTATCAGCAGGGGTTTTACCAACGAAAATCACCAATGGAATTTTTCCGTTAGCACCTGCGTTTACCAACTCAAAAAGGGCCATCACCAACGAAATTTTCCATTAGTGTAGCCTCATTTTATAATAGTGTAATTGACCTTTTAAATATTATTAATACTATAGTGGATTTAATTAAATTTTAACTATCTACTTGTCATTCATTTGGTGGATGGTCTTACCATTAGACATATAGGATCATCTTTACAAAGACTCTCTTGTACAAATTTGTACCCCTTATATAAATAAGATTTCTTTGGAATACCTTACATAAGTTGATGTTCATGCAAACAAAATATTTTTTGGTAGGGCAGGGCACAATTTTGTAAGAGTTTGTCTTGAGACTAAGCTAGTACCATATATTGAACCATACAGTGTCATATGGTGCCATACATAGGGAACTAGATGGGGGCTAGACTTTGTCTATCTCACATAAAGTTTTAAAAACAGCTTACAAAATTTATTTAACTGCCTTTTATTGAGTAAACTAGTTATTTGTTCAAATTTCTATGTTTTCTAACATACATGCTGCTTCATAAAAGTACAGTTTCTCCCAAGAAAAATTTCTAAATACTCTATTATATGTAGATTTTTTCCTTCTATGATTACTTCTAATTCTTCTAATTTCTTTTCTAAATTAGGTATATATATCTTCGTCTTTCAAGTATAACTTTACTGGATAAGGGATTTGTTCCTTGGTTGGTTGTTCTTACTTCTCTATCTAGCCAATGCTAGTATTCTCCTAATTCGTTTTTGTGATAAGCAAGTTGGATAAATATTTCTCTCCTAAGTTCAATAAAATCTTTTATAATTTTTGGTTTTATATTTATAAATAGTTCTCCAATTTTTAAATTAGATCTTACTGTTCTCATTGCACAATTCATAAACTAAAAATATTAGACAATTTAACTAAAAAACAATTATGAAAGACAATATATACTTCACCATATGTAATTAGCAATACCTCTTTCTACCTAGGAGTCTATCACACGTCTTTATATATTTGATTTTAAAGGATTTTTGACCCAAAAAATTTCAGTTACTGTTGATATAGAAGTTGGATTTTTCCAGGCACCCCATTTTTTGTGCTCTTTTTATACCCTTCTCAATCTTTCAATGGCATTAACATATGCCTATGGGTACGTTTGGATGACAAACACTACAACAAATCAGACAAATAGCGGCGACAAAGTCGCCGTTGTAGGACCGATTGTCACCGTTATAGGCCAACAACGACGATTTTTAGCAACGACCTAATTGTCACTATAGGCCCATACCTATTGCCCTATAGCGACGACATTTCTAAGCTATAACGGCGACATGTTATAGTGACAACTCTGTGTCGTTGTTGTAAATTTTACCCTTTTTCCCCATTAATTTTTTTTTTTTTAAAATATTTTTCCCTACCCACCTCTTAGACCCAACCCGACCCGCCAACTAGACCTGGCCCAACACGCTGCTTCATTTTACTTCATATTTATTTTGCAAGCATGAGGATTCAAAGCCCTAACCTTGCTTCCACCTCCCTTGTGCCTCACCATTTGGACTGGATGAATCTTTGGTTTGTACTTTACATTTTTTATATATATTATATAAATTTTTATAACTATAGTGACGAATATCTAACTTATAGCAACAACTTATCGTTGGTAAAAACAAGAGACAAAGGCAGAAAATCTTCCCACCAATAATATAGCGATGACATTTACACGTCGTCGCTATAGGTCAAGACATATAGCAGCGACATTTACGTGTCGTCACTACGATCAAGAAATATGACAATGAAAAATATTTTGTCCCAATAGAGTCTATTTTTAGCGACGACATTAGGCTATAGTGGCGACATTGTCATTGCTATAACCTACATACAAGGTCCCACCCTCCATCATATGATCGTCGCCATAGATGATACCCTATAGAGATGCTTCGGTTTTCATTGCTAAAGTTTTGTCGTTGTTGCTCATATTTCTTGTAGTAAAACATCATTTCAAAGCAATTTTATATAGAATATCTTATGAGCTCATACATAAATAGAGTATTATTAACAACATTATGGTTTCACATATATCTATATATGAAACTCACCCTTCCATACCTGGTTAATTACTTTATGTACATCTTCTTTTGTGCTGCAGTCAAGAATATGGAACAAGAAAATTTTGTAGAGGACTTTTGATAATTTTATTGATAACATAGTTTTTTCATAAATTGGTTGATCTCTTATATATATAGTGAATTAAAAATCCTCTCTTCCTATTGACTTGAAGGGATAAGATTTTCTCCTTACTTGTGGTTACAATCAAAAGAGAAAAAGATAGATGGTACAAATAGTGGAGATGGACATATAATATAAAGTTGCTGGATTCTTCACATAAACTTCGCTTACTTTTGTCTCCAGTAATCTTATCCTCGTGGATAAGCTTCGACTACACGACGCTCTTCCGATCTGTCACCACAATTTAGGCATTTGTGTCCTAATTCTTCTCCCTTAGATGGTGTAATTGTTTAGTTAAATTCACTTGGTCACTCAACTTACCCTTTCGTGTCTAAATCATCATTGAATTTCAACTTATTAACCATTACTCATTAAACTTATAAATGTCTACCCATCCACCACTGAACTTATAAAAGTATTTCCTATCCATTACTAAGATGGATTCCATTAGTTACATTTAACGGAAGAGATACATGGCTTAATGGCAAATTGACGTGGATTAACAGCTACGCCAAATGTCAAGTGAAATACTTTTGTGGTCATTAAACTATTTAAAGTGCTACTAATTGGTCACTAAATTTACCTTTAAGTTACTAATCTATCATTAAAATTTAACGTATTATTGGTTGGTTACTAAACTTGCCTTTAAGTTACTAAATCAACATTGAACCTTGACTTGTTATCTGTTAGTAATTGAATTTACAAAATGAAATCAATGTATAACATGTCATTCATTTCCTAAACTGACATTAATATTTTTTTCTTTTTTACAATATCACTATTTGTTTTGTATATTAACTACATGTCACAACGCCCTGAGTACCATTAATTTTCTATGCTGGGGTAAGTAATAAATTCCGACAATCGCTTATACGACAATGTACAAAAATCCTAGAAAAAGAATGCATTCAATGCAGCTTTAGTACGTGCAATTCTGGATTGAATGTATTCTCCTTCTAGGACTTTTTGTGCATTTTCTTATAAGCAATTGTCGGAATTTATTACTTACCAAGCATAACCCAGCATAGAAAATTACAATCTATTTTAAAATAATGCTCAGGGTATTGTGACATATGGTTAATATACAAAATAAATAGTAATATTATAAAAAAGAGAAAAAAAAATTAATATCAGTTTCGGAAATGAACGACACGTTATGTATAATGCTGGATTGAATGTATTTTTCTTCTAAGATTTTTTGTGCATTGTCGTATAAGCAGTTGTCGGAGTTTATTACTTACCCAAGCATCACCTAGCATAGAAAACTATAATCTATCTCAAAACGATCCTCGGGGTAATAGTGACATGTGGTTAAAATGCAAAATAAACAGTAATATTGTAAAAAGGAAAAAAATATACTAATATTGTTTTGGAAAATGATCGACTTCGCGTACTATATATATATATATATATATGATCAGCTAATAGGTTTAGGAATCTTCTGCTTGTACTATATATATATGATCTACTAGTTCAATTGAAACATCGAAAACTTTCTAACTAGAAAAACTATGCTTAAACTTATATATGTTATCTGATATCTGTAATTATTATTGGGCATACACATTGGATGTGTGCTAAAACGAAATTACCGGCAAGTGTGCTAGTTAACTGTCGAAATTAATATTCCATTGGATGTGTTAAATGTGACTGTTAAGAGACTCTTTTTACCAACTTAACTTAGTTTTCAAATTTAGCAAACAACGTAACATGTGAAATGACACTTTTTTATATTATAGTTGGTGAAAGAAAATAGGCCTACTTAGATTTGAGTGAATTTAATATTTTTTAACATATTCAATGTGACAGCAAAATAGTAATTATAGTTAACTTATCTATGTGTTATTTAACTATCATTAAAATCTATTTTATTGTTACTTGTATGAGCTAAATTAAGCTCGTCCACCATGGAATCTCTTTATGTGTGTGAACATTGACAGTGAAATTCTTGGGCATCGAACAGTATATCATAATGTTTAGTAATAACCAAAAAAAAAAGGTAGAAATGAAATAAAGTTTAAAAAAGGATTTCACCTTTGTAAATTATTGGGATGATCACCGGGGAGTAGAGAAGAATTGGAAATTAATTTGTTTTATCATCATCAATCAATGTATAATTAATTATTTAATTTGTGAGTCAACCCTTCAAAGTTTTAATTAATAGCATATAAGTATGCTGGGTGTGTTTGCCTTTCGTTCAATGAATATGACTAACAAATTTTCTACTCCCTCCGTCCCACAGAGATAATCGGGTAGTTAATTTCATACGAATTACGAAATATTTGTTAATATGATTGAGGCAATTAATTTTACATGTATTTTTCATTTATACCCTCTTGTATTATTAACATTGAATTCTGTTGGTAGTTGGTGTCGATAATTAATTAGGGACAAAATATAGAAACAAAAAAATTAAATGCACGCTCTATTTAATAAGTGGTCTATCTTTGTAAGACGGATAAAAATGAAATACTGAACTATCTTTATGGGACGGAGGTATATTTTAGGTTATCTCCAACTCAGAAGGCACGTGAAACATTTGTATAAATTATTAATATTCTCTCTTTTTCCCCCAATTCCAAATTAATACATATAGTTGTAGTTACTTATACAAGACGGCATTTAGTAGCAAAGCCTGAGGGCAATCATAAATGCTTTCAGCAAGGTTTGAGTACCGTTGAGGGTTTGAGATTCAACAGAATTTTCAATGCAGCGCTTGGGATCCACTGGCTAGTACTTTCATATAAATAATACAAAATTAATAAACACTCCTAAGTTTACAAAAAATTATCATTTCAAGAAAAATAGCGTTAAGAGTACACGTTTGAGTAAAAAATTATCATTTCAAGTAAACACGTTGGGTAAGGCCGTCTTATATGTCTAGTGGCAGCACCACCCATTAAATAAAGAAAAATTCTAGAGAGACATGAAAATAGGACATTATTATGTGACATTCTTATATGCCGCACTTGTATTGGATGTTGAAAAATAAGCCATGTAATCATCACCTAATGAATGTGTGTCACATGAGAATGTCACTTAATAATGTTCCCTTTTCATATCCCCTTAGACTCTATCTATATATACATAATACTAATGTCATTACCATTTTTGTTTTCCCGCCTATTTTCATTTGCTAAATCAGGTAAAGATATCTTAACCATTCATTTATCATTCAATCTAAATCCTTCATTTTATTATTATATGTTCTTAATTTTATTTTCTTTTATTTAGATATTTGTTTAGTTTAATTAATTAAAATCAACCGCCCATTCTACTCAAGATTATCATTTTTCCTTCCTGATTTATCTTTCGTTCATCGAGATTATCTTTTTCAAAAAAGATGTATATCATCTGATTTAGATATTCTTCTTCCTCAATTTCATGTTGAAATCAAGGCCAGTTTGAACCTCAATCTTCATTCTTCCTCCCATATAATTCAAATCGCTACCTACTGCTTTTTTAAAACCTGATTTTTTTAGTTAGGAATTGTGATCAAATTGAATATGTAATGGCAAATTATATTTTTTCAATAGATAAGCAGACCAAACAAAAAAAAAGGCAATATATTACTTACAAGCAAATAAAAAAATCAATGTGTTCCGTCATTTGTTTTAAAAATTAAAATATTTATTGAAGTATTATGGTTTATATTGATTTTTTTCGTGGGAAAATTCTCCTATATTAATTCATGTTTTTAGATTTCCAACGTCACGTCTTATTATTATTTTTATTTACACTAGAGATTTGTCAATAGTTGATCACGTTATGTATTCAAATAATCATATCTATGTGTGTGTGTGTGTGTGTATATATATATATTATTTACTTATTCGATAGATCCTATATTTGATGGTCATTATGAAATTTTAATCCATTTTACTTTTCAAACATGTATAGTTTTCAAAAGACTATTTCTAAAAGAAGATTTCTTCATTGTTTACTAATGCAGGTCATCTATGATTAATGAACTTTCAAATTAGTTTAGTTTCTTTACTAAAGATTGATGATTTCATAAACTGGAAATAGTTTACAGAATGATATATAGTGGTGATTTTTTTTGGTCTCATATAATGATACTTAAGTTTAAGATTTTTCTAAATTAAATTAAAATATGTGTCTTTTGCTTGGTTTATCAAATCCAATGTTCTAAAAAATGGGATAAGTCATCGAACCAGAAAAGAAGATAGGTTAAGGGTCGGAAAGGATGAATTGAGTCAAATCAAGTCAAACTGATTTTAATTTAGTAATTGAAAAAATTAATTTTTACCTAAAATAATGTGGAAAAAGAATATTTGATTTTGTGTTTTATACAGGCTATATGTATTTCAAATACACATGGTGTGCATCCGTACACGCACACACGCTGGTGGAAGTTTCATGACAAAACCTCTTAGAGGTCTTGGAAGGAGACTCTTAATTTTATAATATTTTTTATTTTTACTGTTTCGTAACCTATTTTGACCAGTTCAAGCGCCTTTTTATTATTTTTTAGACCAATTTCTGGATAAATAGTTTTTAGAGTAAATCAAACTAATTTTCTGGCCAATTCCTAATCTATCCAATTAAAGTGGTCATGACGGTTCAATTCTTTAAAAACTGATTAAATTATGTTAATATATTAACGTATTAGTCTTTAGAAGGTGTTTATTGAGAAAAATTACATATCACTAATATATATTAGAAAAGTTGAAAAAAATAAAAATCGAATGGGTAAATAGACACGTGTACATTTTGTTGAAAAAGTTGGTGTTAACTCATATATAATTTTATATAGATATTTCGTGAGTTACAAATTGAAAATGTCTGAAGTTTATGTATGTGTTAAAGAAAGCCAAAGAACAAATTCTACTATAAATACATGTATTACCCTTTATCATTTATTCAAACTATATTTATCAGATGTAATATGTAATATTTACTTTGTTAAGTTAATATATTTATATTTGTTCCTTTAACAAGTTATTATATTCAGTTAGATTGTACTTTTTATGATTTTGTTTTAAACATTGTACTTTATTCACATGAGATATATTATTAACTATTGCTTACCTGTGATACGTACGGGTAAAATTACTAGTTTCTTTTAAATAAATGACAAGTAGCCAATTTAAAATTGATTAAACTCGATTATTAACTATTCTCTTAATAAATAAATAAACCTCCTTCAAGCGGTTTTCTCTTTCCACGGATCTGCAACTCTGCTGGCCGGAATCTCCATTACAAAGCAAAGTTTCTCCCTTGGATTTACATTTTCCTCTGGATATTCTTTACATATTTATTTATTTTCAAATCTTTTGAATGTTTAGTATTGTATGAGAATGAGAACAACGCTACATTAATCACTGAAAAATACGGGCGTCCTCTGCTATCGGATTTGCACCAGAAGAATCCCAGCTTGCCGCTTCACTAATGCCGACATAATCGTCTTCGCCAGGGATGGCTGAGGAAACTACCACTTTGACTTCCTCCTGGAGTCCTCGTCGGAGACAGTCCAACCCGATGACGGCGATGACAGTCCATGTCCCCACTGCCGGGGACAGCGGCTGTAGTGGTGATCGGCGTTTGAAGCACTGTCATCTTTGTCCACTGTGAACAACAACAATACAGCATATTCACTAGATTTTACCACGGATCCAGAAAATCGAAAAATCTATTCTTCGGCTGGTCAACATAAAATCTTTAGCCTAATTCCAGCTAAGGTTAAAGGTTTATTTATTTAAAAGAATAGTTGATAATTGACTTTTTAATTATTGTTATTATTACTACAGAGTTTAGGCGGCTTTAATTAAATTTTAACTGTCTATTTGTCATTCATTTAGTGGATACATATATGACCGTCCTATTCAAGACTCTCGTATAAATTTATACACCTTATATAAATAACATTTCTTTGGTTTACCTTATGTAAGTTGATGTGTAAGAGTTTGTCTTGAGACTGAGCTAGTGCCATATGTATGGTACCATACGGTGTTATATGGTGTCATACATAAGGTACTAGATCGGAGCTAGAGTTTGTCTCTTCACATAAAGTTTTAAAAACAGCTTACAAAATTTATTTAAATGCCTTTTATTGAGTAAACTAGTTATTTGTTCAAATTTCGATCTTTTCGAACATACATGCTGCTTCGTAAAAGTATAGTTTCTCCTAATAAAAATTTCTAAATGCACTATTATATGTTAATTTTTTCCTTCTATAATTACTTCTAATTCTTCTAATTTCTTTTCTAAATTAGGTAATATCGATGTCAAATTTAGCTTTCGACTCAACAAATAAGATTTATATTCATGGGAAATTTGTTTTCAAATCGGCATAAACAGTAAATGCAAAAAATGCAAGAAATATTTGTAGTATTTGTAATAAATGGAAGACTATAAATGTGTAAGACAAGAAGAGTGAGGTTTGGGTGTCCAACCCCTTCTCACTTAAGTTTGCCTTTATTTATAGTGTACATTTACTTGTTTGCATGAGGATAATGATTGCATGTATTTAATGCCGGTCTCACATGGATGACGCAAGTGTCCAGTCGGCATGGGTTAATCCTTTACTTTTTAACTAATGGCTATTTAAGCCCTGCATGGGGCAGATAACCATCGTTTTGTATTTAATGATGGCGTCCCATCAGCCATAAGTGATAAGATTTCCCACGTGGGTTCCCATGCTACTATCTAGTTGGCTAGCTCGCTAAGTCGTGGCGCTATATCGGGGCGATATTAGCTCGCTGTCTTGGCGGCCAGATGCCCTAGCCTGTAGGAGTGCTGGAGTAGATGTTCGCCCCAGGTCGCTGAATCAGGTCTTTAGGCCTTCTGGTCATTAGGTATCTAGGTCATTAGATTAGGTGAGGCGCTTAAGTCCTGTTTGCAAGACCCTATACCCATTGACCTGTGTTGACCTTTGACCCTTGCTAACTTTTATTATCTGGTTACTACAAAATGCCTCCTCAAGGTCGTTGTTCCTTGAGCCCAAGGTTAGCGGCCTTGAAGGCTAATTGGTGATTCTCTTGGAGCTGTTTGCCACCTGAAATATGACTCTTTGAATTTCAAAAAATAGAGTTGACGCGGTGCTCTTTGCCATGTGTCTGTTGTTCAATGGAGTGGCGTGTTTAGGAGTCCTAAAGGCAATAATCATTACTCTTTATGTTCTCTTTTAAGTTCCTAGTATCCTATGTGGTCGTTCCCTTTTTATCTTTCCTCAAAACTCTATTTATACCCTTTTGTTCATTCCATTTTTCCCCCTCCGCATTGTCTTCTTTTGCAGCCAATTCCCAAGAGATCGGAAGAGCACACGTTCTTCGAACTTCCTTGTGATTTTTTGATCCTTTCCCAGTGTCCCTCAAAGCTTCCAAGATATCATCTGTGCTAAGATAAAAAAGCACACTTTTCCTAATTTATAGGGGATTTTTCTACTAACCAGTCAGAGACCCTGGGTAGTCTTCCAGTGTCAAAGGGGATTTCACGGAATGGAGGGTAGAAAGGGGTCTCTTCCAGTGAGTGATGTATGTAAAGGTCTAGCAGTAGATATGGAATGGTCCATGGATGAGGAAATAGAGAGGGCAACGGCAGATTCGGCGCCAGGAGTCCAGTTTGATTGGACGGATGATGAGAGTGAGGATGATAAGAAGGTAAGTTCTAGTGGAAGGCCTCCGGTAGCGGTGATTCGCGATAAAACCAGCCGTGGGTATGCAAACATATTCCTTCCAAAATAAAGAAGGCTGACCTATACATGATAAGGCAGGATTACCACGTTCCTGACCGCATCACACTTTGGGTCGGGTTCATTGCCCCCTAGAAGACGCGTAGCAGAGAGCATCAGGATGTTCGAGGCCGGCTTTCGTGTTCCGCTTCCACGGCCTGTCACTGGGCTATTGATGTCCTGGAGAATTGCCCTTTCTCAAGTTATACGTGCGAGCTGGAGGACAATCATTGGAGTCCTTGCCTTGTGGCAACACAGAGGATGGGGATATCTGAGTCCAGAGGACTTCAATATGTACTATGTGCTGAGGACCTCACCCACTAGGAAAGGGTGGTCCCACTTAGTTGCACGGTCTAAGGCTGGGGCCTTAAATCTCTGGGGAAACTTGGTGAGAGAGGCTTCTAAATCTGGCCCCAGTTGGAAAAAAAGCTGGTTTTGGGTTGGAGGTGAGTGGAGGAGTCTGCCGAGTCCTAGCATATAGGACACGAGCATCACTGCGAGCTACATGGAACCCAGTAAGCATGTTTTCGACAGATCTTTTTCCACGGGCTGACAAACTGACACTTTAACCGTATTTTCTTTTTTGTTAGGTATTGAGAAGGGTCGAGCATTATCCACGCTATTTTGGGAGCGGGCTGAGATCATGGCCCAAATACTGGAGCACCATTATCACGTCACGAACCTGACAGACGAGGATTTCTTGATAAGCACTGGCCTATCTATTCCCAGGTCCGAGCACATTTCCAGGAGTATAAGCAGCTGTAAGTTGTTCTTATGCACTTGGATGTCTTGCCTTTTAGATATTTTTCAGTGTCCTGACACTTGTTTATTTTCATAGAAAAAGTATCTTTCCAAGGGCCAAAGGCAAGATATTCGGAAAGGCTCTGAGGAAGGGGGCTGCGTGGGAGAATAGCAAAATAGCACACGATAAAGCCAAGGAGATGAGGACCGCTGAGCAGCTCAACGAGGCTTTGAGGAGGCAGGAGGAGAAAAATAAAATAAGGCAAGAGAAGGCCACTGGGAAGAGGCCCATGACAGCTAACGATGCAGCCGCCTCAGAACGACCTGGGAAAAGGCAGTTGGCTATCCGTGAGCCCATGGGCAATCCTTCCCCCGGCTTTTCTGCCACTCCTGTGCCCATTGCTCCTCTCAAGGAGCGACTTGCCGATCTCCCATTGACACTCTGGGTGAAGATCTTTATCTCCCAGTGGGCTAAGCTCAGGGGGATAGAGAAATTCATCGGTAAAAAGCTGAAGGCGCTGCTCAAATTCAACTTGCCCAGGAAGCCCTTTTCCACCAGCGTCCCAGGGATGCCAAAGGCCTTCACAGATGCCATGAGTAGTGTGGCACCGGGCTGGTCCAGGAAGTGAGAAGGCTTCGCGGCCTTCGCGATAATGGCCGAGCTTCTGTAGGCGAGCATGATGATGTGAGCTAGGTCTGCTATCTTGGATGAACACACTATGGCCCGTGTGGGGCTTTTCCTTGGGGAGAACGGGAAACTTTCTGGCCAGGAGGCTGAGGTCAGTAAGGCCAAGGAGGAGACAGAGTTGGCTCTTAGGGAGAAAGAGCAGAAACTGCATATAGCCAAGGGGGAGTCAGCCAATCTGTGGACTGAGCTCGAGGCCTGGAAGAAGAAGTTCGAGGACTTGGCGACCCAACTAGTGACGGAGAGGTCAAGCCATGAGCAGGTTTTCAGGGAGGCTTAGAAAAGAGATACTGCTAGCGAGCTCGTTGGATACCAGAAGGCAGTTGCTAAGTACAAGGCCTCTGAGGAGTTCAAGAGTGCTAATACCGGCCTTTACTACGAGATGGCAAAGGAGATCCTTGGCGAGTTTATGAGGAAGCGTCCTGAGTGTGACTTAACCTTCCTCAAGGAGCAGGTCGCTAAACTGAAAGAGAAATGTGGCTTCGTGAGCTCTAACGAAGATGAGGAGGTCAAAATCATATCAGAAGCTCCTGCCGCTGCTGAGTTACCAGCCCCTACAAGAGAAGGTATGGAGATCCCTACTATTGACAGAGAGCGTGCTGAAGATGAGGCTTCCACCGCGGGGTTGAGACTATTGCTCCAGCCGGGGGGAACGTGGCCTCATTCTCCGAAGGTCAAGTTTGGGAATTTTTTGTACCCAAACTCCTTTTTTCCTTTTGTAATCTTCGATGAATATAATGAAAATCTCTTCTACTGTTAGCACGTTTTTTATATTTGTCAAAGCAACATACCGTACACCGCTTTTGTTTAATGGAAAACTCTTCTCTGCTTATGCCCGTTTGTCCTGAAACTCTAGCATATCTTGTATCGAGTGTTAGGACGCTTTACCAAGAAGCTCGTCCTGGTCCCAAGTCCCTCACACGTTGTCATAGTAGATAGAGGATTTCTCTGAGTGTGTCCCATCTGACCGACAGCTTGCTTTGATATTTGAAGCTAGGAGCCTTGGCAACGTGCACCCGAGTGCTGGATCGCTAGGCAGGGAACTGGTCTGGACCTTGGTTGTGGATCCCCTTATTGAGCACAGGCTAAAAGCATGTTCTAGTCTTGGTCAAGTGTTAGATCACTAGTCAGAAGCTTGTTCTAACTTAGATCGTAGACCTATATACTTAAGCGCAAACTAAAAGCTTGTTCTAGTCATTAAGCGCGAATTCTTCGACTTGAGCGTAGACTAAAAGCTTGTTCCAGTCATGGTCACGTGCTAGGTCGCTAGTTAGAAGCTTTTTCTAACTTAGATCACAGACATCTATACTTGAGTGTGGACTATAAGCTTATTTTAGTCATAGTCAAGTGTTAGGTGGCTAGTTAAAAGCTTGTTCTAACTTAGATCGCAGGCCTATATACTTGAGCGTAGACTAAAGCTTGTTTTAATCGTTAAGTGCGAATTCTTCGATTTAAGAGCAGACTTTGAGCACAAATTCTTCGACTTGAGAGACTAAAAACTTGCTCTAGTCATGGTCAAGTGTTAGGTCGCTAGTTAGAAGCTTATTGTAACTTAGATTGCAGACCTGTATATTTGAGTGCGGACTAAAAGCTTGTTCTAGTTGTTAAGCGCGAATTCTATATACTTGAGTGCAGACTAAAAGCTTGTTCTAATCATGGTCAAGTGTTAGGTCGCTACTTAGAAGCTTGTTCTAAGTTAGATCGTAGACCTATAAACTTGAGAGCGGACTAAAAGCTTGTTTTAGTCGCTCTTCCGATCTCTTCGACTTGAACGCAGACTAAAAGCTTGTTCTAGTCATGGTCAAGTGTTAGGTCGCTAGCTAGAAGTTTATTCTAACTTAGATCGTAGACCTTTAAACTTGAGCGCGGACTAAAAGCTTGTTTTAGTCGTTGAGCATGAATTCTTTAACTTAAGCGCATACTGAAAGCTCGTTCTAGTCATGGTCAAGTGTTAGGTCACTAGTTAGAAGCTTGTTCTAGCTTAGATCGCAGACCTATGTACTTGAGCATGAACTAAAGCTTGTTCTGGTCACTGACGCGAATTCTTCAACTTGAGCACAGACTGAAAGCTTGTTCGAGCCATTGTCAAGTAGGTCACTAGTTAGAAGCTTGATCTAACTAAGATAGCAAACCTATAAACTTGAGCAAGGACTAAAAGCTTGTTCTAGTCATTGAGCGCAAATTCCTTGACTTGAGCATAGGCTAAAAGCTTGTTCTAGTCATGGTCAAGTGTTAGGTCGCTAGTTAGAAGCCTGTTCTAACTTAGATCGCAAATACATATACTTGACCATAGACTAAAAGCTTGTTCTAGTCATTGAGCGCGAATTCTTCAACGTCAGCGCAAACTAAAAGCTTATTCTAGTCATGGTCTAGTGCTAGGTCACTAACTAGAAGCTTATTCTAATTTAGATTGTAGACCTATATACTTGAGCGCGGACTAAAAGCTTGTTCTAGTCGTCGAGCAAATTCTTCGACTTTAGCGTAGACAAAAAGCTTGTTCTGTCATGGTCAAGTGTTAAGTCACTAGTTAGAAGCTTGTTCTAACTTAAATCACAGACCTACATGCTTGGCTATTGCGGCTTCATCTTGCGTTCGCGTTACGAGAGGAACGTTGCATCAGAATAAACACTCATCTTTCGAATTAACTATTGGGCCACAAAATTATGGCTGATGCATATAAACGTATTAATTTTTCAGCCATGACCCGGCAGTTGGTATACAAAAAACTTGAGAAAGTACAAATGTAGAATTAGTACCCGGCTTTCACCCATCTTTTTCTTTCTGTCTCCTGTGCATGAGTTGCACTGTGCTTTTGACCTCCACAACTGGGTAGGGAGAATACTCCCTCTTTGAGGGC
This sequence comes from Nyctanthes arbor-tristis, assembly GCA_963692815.1. Lineage (NCBI taxonomy): Eukaryota > Viridiplantae > Streptophyta > Magnoliopsida > Lamiales > Oleaceae > Nyctanthes > Nyctanthes arbor-tristis. The sequence goes on from CAVNYN010268987.1 coordinate 45,358, forward strand.
TGGACATAGAAATTAGTCCGGCCTTACTACTGTACCTCGCGTGCTGACACTTGGGCGAGAAGTTTAAGAGTAGTGGATAATTCAGCCCCTTGACTCCGTGGTTGATTGTCTGAACTTCTGTCAACACAGTCGTTTCTTTCGCGTAATCTAGGTCACATTTCCTTGATGCCCACTGGTCGCTTCGCACTATAGCCGTTCCATAGCAAGTTGGGAATTTAATGACGTAGTGGTAAATGGAGGTCACAGCTCTGAGCTCGTACAAAATTGGGCGACCTAGAATGGCATTGTGGTTCGAAGGTACGCCTCCTATAATGAAGTCGACCATTATTCTTCTTTTGTAGGGTTCGTCCCCTAATTCAATAAGGAGTATGATCTGGCCCTTTGCCTCTACATAATCTCCAGTAAAACCCTGGAGTCTGGTACCGTATGGCCCTAGGCTCTTCGGGTCTATTTTCATTTGCTGGAAAGTCGGCCAGTAGATGATGTTCACAGTGCTGCCATTATCCACCAAAGTCTTATGGATTTTAAGGCCTGAGACCGGCATGATGATGACCAGAGCGTCCGCGTGAGGGTGTAATACGTCGTAAGCGTCTTCATTGCAGAAAGAGAACAAGCTAGTTCGAGAGACAGGAGGTGTGCTGTGAGCAGGTAGTAACAATTCTGGGTTTCTCTCATGAGACCTCGCCTCTGTCTCTTGGAACCCTCCATGCGTTATTTCCACTGACAAGTATGCAGATTTTAGCCAGAGGTTGGTTCCATGGGAGCTATGCGTTGAGGTCTACATGGGGACGAACTTGTTTGTCCAGCCCTTAGTGATTGGCCACGTATTCGCTCAGGCACCCCTGTTCAATTAGCTTCTCAATCTCTTGTTTGAGATGCCTGCATTCGTCCATGTTGTAACCCACATTTCGATGATACTTATAGTATCTGGACTCCTAGGCATTCTTTAGTGACTTCCTTAAGGGCTTATTAGGCCATTTTGCAAGACGTTAAAGATGTGTTTGACTGAATATTGAGCTTGGTAAAGAGCTTGAACGAGCTGGAAGACTTCTCGCCACATCGCAGATATTTTTTTGCCTTCTGATCTTTCCTCTCATCCTTTAAAGGTTTTTCGGCTCGCGAAGTACCCTCGATGGCCTCTTCGGCGCTGATTTATTTCTCAGCCCATTTTAGAAGCTCCTTATAAGTGCTCGAGGGTTTTCATGCATGGCCCCACCAAAAGCGATGTCTTTGTAAAGGTTCGATTTTACCGCGATCAGAAGCGATTTGTCTACCACATTTTCCATGGTCATGACCTATCCATTGAAGCAGTCTAAACAGCCTTTGAACGGTTCTGATTTCTCTTGCTTGATAGTTCTCAACATCTCCTTGGGGTTGCCCTAGCTTGGGCCCCATAAACTGGGAAACAAACTTAGAGGAGAGCTGTTCCCAACTGTGCATAGACCCCCGGGGCTAAGTTGTTATACAAAGTCTGAGCATTACCCTCCAAAATGAGTGTGAAAACTTTGCACATGATGGCTCCTGTAGCGTTCTAAAGCTCTATTCAGGGCACATATCGGTGAATGTGAGCGATTGGGTTTGATTCTCTACAGTAAGTCCCTATCTGAGGGAGCTTCATTTTGGATGGCATGACGGCTTCACAGATGAAGAGGTCAAAAGAGGATGGCCTTCCGCACAGGTCATCCGCTACCTTCCCCTTAGACTGTTTCTGTTCAAGGTCGCTCAGCTGTTTCCTCAACTCGTCCAGCTCATGGATCTGCTGAGGCACTGGTCGTTGGCCCCCTAGCGCCTCTGGAGGCAAGCTGGACACATGGCTATCATGGTT
>CAVNYN010268988.1:0-25686 GCA_963692815.1 Nyctanthes arbor-tristis
AGAGGGTCCGTTTGTTTCGCGGAGGGTAACCCCTAGGGAACTCTTGTCGGCGTTTATTGGTTCCATGGTCTGCGTTGAAGGAATTGTCACTAAATGTACTATTCTCCTGCTCATTTCATTCATTTTCCTTATTTACGTTGTAAGGAAAAATTATGGTTTCTCAGTGTTGAGTTTGGACAGTGGACATTAAACATCTTTATTATTATTATTATTTTCATAGATTTTGGGAAACTTTTTGGGGGGGGGGTATAGCCTTGAACCTAGGATTTTCGTCCCGGTAAAGGTTTCTCTTTAGCTTCTCTTTACCACTTGAGCTGTCATCTTTGGTCGATTAAACAACTTTATTGACACTACATTTATTATTATCTTTTAAGTAAGGGATTTTAGAGTGATTCTATTTATCTAGACTGAAGATCGGTCACCAGTCTAGTTGGCATCACTACATTGGAAGATAAGTTGATATGCATAAATACATGGAGTCCTCATTTATTCAATGGCCAATGTAGTGATGACAACTGAACTGGAGACCGGTCTCCAGTCTAGATAAATAGCATTATTCAATTTTTGTGGTTATTTGATAATTAAACCTCAAGATATGGAATTTTAGAATATTTATCAGACACAGGCAGAAAAACAGGTTCACCTAGATAGAAAAACACTGCAGTACTCTTTTCCTTTAAAGACAAAAGTGCACTTTGTTTCCGTTTATTCTTGGTTGGGACTTCTTGGCGACTATCGGCATTAGCTGCCAGGTCCAAAATAGTCTTGATTCTGACATCTAAATTTTCAATACAGTTAGTGATATACTTTGATAATTTGTTACGTGAATTTCACCATATCATTCAGTTTTGGGTTCAACCGTAGGTTTTGTAACATTAGGATAGGATGAAGTGAATTGGAGAAGTAATCGCATTGTTTCCTAAAGTACTTACCTGATTTCATTTCCAAGTCTGAAACAATTACCTGAATTTCCTTAATTTTGTTTCATTCTAATTAGTTTGTCTGCTTGCAGCCTTTATATTTCTTTAGGTTCTTGTTGTTTTATATTTAGACTGGAATGTGATCATTTTAAGCTAGCATGGGAGAAATGCAAACATGTTATAATGGCTTTCACCCCATCTTTTCATTGGTCCGGTGTCTGTATTTTTACTACACAACTGCAGTTGACTCAATATCAATTTGCTTTTGCAGTTGGAGCAAATTCTTGTAGTTGGAATCAAGATTTAGAAGTAATGGACACTGTTATGAAGCTAAATAATTACTTTTCATACTGAAGTAATCTGCTATGCAGCTGATTCCAACCCCTTTTCCCCTTACATTGTACACTTTATATGTCATTCTCTGAAAAACAGAGTTACCTTTTACATTTAATGACCATACTTTACATGTTAAATAAAAAGTTGCCCTTCAGCTAATTTAATAATTTTAATAAGGCAAATTTAGTTATGTGGTTTTGGAACGTGGAAACTTGTGTTCTTATTGTTCATATTTAGGTTCTCTTGTGAGGCCGAAGGTTGTCAAAAGTGTTCACTTCTGCCCCGCTACAGAGAAATTCACAGTTCGTGAATACAGAGATATTACATCCAATGTGGGCTTGCCAACAGGTTCAGTATATCCAACACGGGTAACCTCTATGGTTCTATCTTTTTATTTCTCCATTTCACTGTTATTTGTCCCCCTTTTTTCAAAAAATATTTTTTTTAACCCAAAGGGAACTCTTTATGGAATTGATATGTTCAGGATGAGAGTGGCAACTTGTTAGTGACTGAGTATGGGCTATGCACTTATAAGGACCACCAGACGTTATCAATGCAAGAAGTGCCAGAAAATGCTGCTCCTGGTCAACTTCCAAGAACTGTGGATGTGATTGTAGAAGATGATCTGGTGGATTCATGTAAGCCTGGAGACCGTGTGGCAATTGTTGGAGTATACAAAGCCCTTCCTGGAAAAAGCAAGGGTGGTGTTAATGGAGTGTTCAGGTCACTATCTGATACATACTGTCTCTAAAAATTTATTTTATCTTTGTTCTATCAAGTTTCTTACAAACTTGATTACCAATTTGTAGGACTGTCCTCATAGCCAACAACGTCTCTCTTCTGAACAAAATGGCACACAATTTACAGTATTCAAGTGACGACATGAAAAACATTAGAAAGATCTCTGAAAGAGATGATGCGTTTGATGTGCTTGCTAATTCACTTGCACCTTCTATATATGGGCACCTATGGATAAAGAAAGCAGTGATTCTATTGATGCTTGGAGGAACAGAAAAGAACTTGAAAAATGGAACTCACTTGAGGGGGTAATGCTAGCTTTTGAATTTCTCAGAAAAAAGCACTATACAGTGATCTATGCATAGTTGTGTGGATGCCTGTATTTTTCACATTCTCACGTTTCTACATGTGAGACATATTAAGTCCTCATAATACAATATTCTTTATTACAGTGACATAAATATGATGATGGTTGGTGATCCTTCTGTTGCCAAATCACAGTTGCTAAGAGCAATCATGAATATTGCTCCCCTGGCTATTTCAACAACTGGTAGGGGTTCTTCTGGAGTTGGTTTAACGGCTGCCGTCACTTCCGACCAAGAAACAGGTAGGAAATATTATCAGACAACGTGTATGCTTTAATCTATTGATCTCTTAAGACATTGGTATTCTCAAAATTTAGGGGAAAGAAGACTGGAAGCTGGAGCTATGGTGCTTGCTGACCGAGGCGTTGTTTGTATTGATGAGTTTGACAAAATGAATGATCAAGATCGGGTTGCTATACACGAAGTGATGGAACAACAGACTGTAACAATTGCTAAAGCTGGTATTCATGCATCCTTGAATGCTCGCTGCAGTGTAGTAGCAGCTGCAAATCCAATTTATGGAACTGTGAGTTATTTAAACCGTATTTTCTTGAATCTTAGATTTCATTCATTTAATTTTTCTCCTGCTGCATGTACACAGTATGATCGTTCCCTAACTCCAACAAAGAACATTGGACTTCCAGACTCTTTGCTTTCTCGTTTTGATCTGTTATTCATTGTTTTGGATCAAATGGATCCTCAAATTGATCGCCAAATTTCTGAGCATGTGTTGCGGATGCACCGGTTTCGGTCAGCAGTAGATGGAGGTATGCAAATTTAATTCTGGACTGAATTTTGTACGTCTATCTAAATCATATGGCAGTTCTTGAGCAAATTCTCTTATATCATCATAGGCAGCTCGACCTTAGATGGTAACTCAAGATATGAGGAGGCCGAATCTGAGACCGGCTCAGCTGTCTTTGTCAAGTACAACCGTATGCTACATGGGAGAAAATCTGGTAGAGGCCTGAAGCGTGATACCCTCACCATCAATTTTCTTAAGAAGTACATTCATTATGCAAAAAACAGGATCCAGCCTGAGCTTATGGATGAGGTGATTCTTTAAACACTCATCTGCAAAATGCATAAATGATACATGAAGATACAGATTGAATCATTTAATTTGACCTGTGGAATTTAAACTTCGGAAGCCTATCCTTGGCACTTAATGGCATATGGTTGTCTGGAACTTCTTTTTATAGTAGATTCTGCGCTGATTTTTTTACTCCTTCAAAAATCTCACCAGGCTTCAGAGCACATTGCAACTGCATACGCCGAGTTAAGAAATGCGAGTTCAAACGCTAAGGTTGGTTTTTTCTGGTAGAATAGTTAAATTCATGTTTGGTGTTCAGGTGCTTCTATCATTCTCAAATTAACTGATCTGATCTTTTATTAGACTGGAGGAACACTGCCAATTACTGCCCGAACATTGGAAACAATAATACGTCTATCAACTGCCCATGCCAAACTAAAGCTGAGGAGACAGGTAATAAATATTTTTGTTTACCCATCAGTAAGTAATGAAGTAGCATGGTTGGACTAAACTTTTATTCTATTAACCAATTTCACTAATTAAACTTCCTTATGTTCTTCATTAAAAAAATTGAAAGTTATTAATAGTAGATCGGTAAGATAATTCTACATTCCCACCCCACATCACACCTGAGGTATAAGATTATATATATGCCCTTAATAGAAATAAAACCTTGAAAAATAGAACTACATGGATAAATAAGGGTAAAAAAGTGGAAGTCTAGGACAGTTTTAAAAGATGTGATGTGGAGTGTGAAAAACAGGTCTGAATGTAGGTTAATCCTTATCGGTAATGTTTTAGGTGCCATTTGTATAGCTTCTATGGTTTTCAAATGGAACCTTGCTTTTCTATTGAAGCATAATGTCTCATGAAGTCGCCTATGGCAGGTTTTGAAGTCTGATGTTGAAACTGCACTTCAAGTTCTAAACTTTGCTATATATCATCAAGAGCTAACTGATATGGAGGAGCGAGAACAAGAAATGCAGAGGGAGATGGAGAGAGAACAGGGAGCTGACTATGACGCCACTGACAATGATACAGGTGGCAATGGTGGTAAAAATGGATCTGCCCATGGAAGCTCTGCTACCACTAGAGGGTAAGTAAATACGATAATATTATCATTCTTCTTGCTACTATTTAATTTGGGGTCCTTTAGCTACATAATTTCTATTGTGGTTTTCGGAGATGTCGTAACATTTGATTAGTACTATCTGGAAGTTAAACACGTTTTTTTCTTTGCATGCAACAGTCACCTTTCTTTTTATGACATTCTGGTTATTCAAAATGCACAAATAGGGACTAATCTATTATCTTGTGATGCATCGAAATGATTCATTGAACTTCTTTCATATGATCTAGCTAAATGCAAACATCCATTTTACTGCATGTTTTATGTACTTTTGTTCTCTGTTTCAGTCTGTTTTTACATTTTTTTAATCATTTTTCTACGTCCTTGAGAACCATTTTTCTGCACTAGCCTGTTCGTGTGGTGTCTTTGATGTTCATTTCTCAATGATATTATGTTGATACTCTTTGTTTTATTACTTTGGCAAGTGAAACGGAAGCCCTGGATGTGGATGCACCACCTGCTAGTGAAGTCCAGACCTCTCCTGATAGGTTTGTTGCTCATACGTCAATAGGATCTTGACAATTTTTTCTTTTCTCTTTTTAATATTCAAATATGACTAAAAAAAGTTACCTTGCTGCATGCTGTAATGTTTAATGTCGTTGGTTCAATGTTTGCCTCCAACTTGTAGATTGGAAGAATTTAGTGCAGCTCTGGGGAGGTATAGGCATGCACAACATATAGAACAAATGTCAATTGCTGACATTGAAGGGGTTGTTAACCGTGGGGAACCTGTGCCTTACACAGCAACTGAGATTATGTCCCTTTTAGAGGTAATGTTGAAAGTTACTGACACTGCTGTGTGTTTTTTTTTCAGGCAAGTATTAATCTTAAAAATTTTGGTTTGTAATTGTGGCTGGTATATGGGGGTTTGAGTTTCAAAGAGTTCTGTGTCATTGACTGTAACTAATAGCAAAATTTAAACTTCCATATCTCTGCAGATAATGCATGACAGAGGCAGCCTAATGCTAGTCAAGGATATGAATGCAGTGTACTTTATATGAAGAAGATTAGTTGAAACTTTTCTGTTATTTGACGGTATGTGCTCTTTTGTTAATTGTCATGTAGCCTTTCTGCAATGAATCTTGCCAGCATACAATTCTTGCAGATTATCTTCGGGCTGCATGTGTGCTCTTATTTCTTTATTTCAGTCATGTTTTGCTGACCTTTTCTATAAGTACAAGCTCTAGCTCATAAGGGTCCGTTGGGCATCCGTTATAATCAAATTGTTTATAATAGTTATTATTTTCTCCTGGCAAAAGCAACGCCTTTTGACATTTTTTGTCTGACAAAAGCATTGACAAGGGACTTAACAAGTCTTTTCCACACACTTTTTCCTTCTTTCAAAGAATGGGCCATGCTAGCATTCAAAATATTGCGTTGGATTTATGTGCAAGGGAGTCCCTTTAAAAAACCCCAAAAAAAAAAAAATTACTCACGTCAATTCACAGGCATTTTGAATGAACTAATAATTACACAATTATGGTCAATTATAACACTCTTGATTATAACGGATGCGAGCACCGCCATGACTCTAGTTTATTCAATAGTATGCATGAATCTGTTAAAAAAGTCTGGATTTTGAATGCTATGCTAGTCAATGACTCATTGTTGATTATCAGGGAAAGCATGTTTAAAGTGACCTTCAAAGTCTTTTAGCAACATCCATGGAATTGAAGCTGGATTTGGACATTATTTGAAATTACAAGTCATGTATTATGGTACAGAAGCAGGACTTGCTTGATGTGGGAAATCCGTATTTGCTTCCTTGTGTTAGATAGGTTGTTTATGCATTACTGACAATTATATTAACTACACCTTTTATCTTCCCTCAGAAGGAAAGAAATGAGTCTTTTGGGGATTGGCGCTAGATTTTAAAAGCATTACTTTGTTATTTCTTACCGATACTGATGAGAATGAAGCATAAAGTATATGAACCTCTTCATACTGCAACTGTGATGTGTTTTCCTCCACGGCTGTAGGGAAAAATTTTTTTGTATAACCTTTTGAAAGATTGTGCATCAATCTATGGTAACTATAATTAGTATAATACATTCATCCGGAGACAAATTAAACACCGGAAAAGCCAACTCTAGTGTTGGTGAAATAATAATTCTTGTTTCTCCGATTGTTATAGGGTGGGCTCCAGTTCTTGCTACTATAAGTCAGTTTTTCAAAGGATGAATGAGAGGTAATTAGTAGTTTTCGGTGGATTTGTCCACTTTAAAGCAATACTCAAATCAAATTTCACTAATCACTTTACCTTATTGTAATTTAATTTGATGAGAAAAATGTTTTAACTTCTCATTAGAATGTGTGACAATTAGTTTATAAATCAATGGTAATGATTCTATAAATAAAAGAAGTAAAAAAACGATGCAATGTGAAATTTATTTATAAATAAAAAAAGAAGTAATTATAAAATGATAGAAATTTTATTTTGCCAGCACACAAGCCTGTTAACATGCCTAAGTGCATGTGTGGATGAGTGTCATGTATATAAGTAGTTATAATAACATGTCTACGTGTAAATAGAATAAAATTCCTCTATAAAATAATACTAAGCGAAATCTGTAATCCAATTTGATTTCCAAGCTAGTTTATGACAAATACACAAAAACTGGTAAGTCATATTGTCTAACATTACATCACTTATGGTAAGGAGATTTTTCCACACACATATAAGGATGCATACTTGTCTGTCCACCTTCAAAATACCTTGATCAGAAATTTGATTTTACTTACCCACATCTAGACATAATAACATACTTGCGTACATATAAAATAAAATTTTTAATACTTTAACTACTAACCACAAGTCGTTAATTATAACCTATTTCAAAAACTGGTCAGTTATGGTGTTTATCACGTTATAATCAATTTTCCCCCTCTATTAAAACTTGGTGCCAACCGTCACACTACCGTAGCTCTTTATTCTTTTTTCGAAAGGACAAATTTGTTTTCTTTTTTTCTTTTTTTTCTTTTTTTTCCTTCCCTCATTTAATTCAATATTTCTGGCGAGGGAGAAGTAGAAACAGTTCTCCAAACTCCCACTTACATCCACATCCCACCTCGTACTCATCGGCCACTCTCCTCTTCGGCCCCCCCGCTCGCCATGCACGCCGTCCACTCCATCGCCCTCCGCCCCTCCCCTCTCGACTCTCTCCGCAAGCCCACCACTAGCTCCCCATTATTTTTCAGTACCAACAATGCCAAATTCCGCAGTTCCCACATCAGAAAACACCCCTGCACCGTCTCCGCTTCCTCTGCTCCCAAGCGCGAGACTGACCCTAAGAAGCGTGTGGTCATTACGGGTATGGGATTGGTCTCTGTTTTCGGAAACGACGTTGATGCTTACTACGAGAAACTGCTCGCTGGTGAGAGCGGTATCACCCCCATAGACCGGTTTGATGCGTCAAAATTTCCCACCCGGTTCGGCGGGCAGATTCGGGAATTCAAATCTGAGGGTTACATTGATGCCAAGAACGATCGGAGGCTTGACGATTGTCTCAGATACTGCCTTGTTTCTGGGAAAAAAGCCCTCGAGAATGCGGATCTAGGTGGTGAAATATTGGGCAGAGTATGTGAGATTACGGGGAAAGTTCATCTGAAGTTTGAAATTATTGATTTTGTTGGATAGACTAGTTGGTGGTTTATGCTTTATTTGCATTCTTTTATCAGTCGGTTGAAGGATTCTTAGGTTCTAGCTTAAGATTTATTAATTTTCTTAACCGAATCCACTTGTCCTTCGTTCTAAGAAGCTAATTTGCTAAATGTGAAAATTCATATTGAGTTGAGCTTAACAAAAAACCATTTTCTTTCACTTATTTTACCAGTTCATTGCTTGTTTGATTTATTCATTGAACTGAAAAAGAATTCAATTTGTGCCACGATGGAAAGCCAGAATGTAGCTTTTAGCAAGTGTCAGCTTTCTTCCTATTTCAAAGTCTTAGAACAATAAGACGTATTCCTCTGGTTCATTTGCCTTTCTTTTTCTCTAGATTGATAAAGTGCGAGCTGGTGTTTTGGTTGGAACTGGAATGGGCGGTCTTACAGTATTTTCTGACGGTGTTCAATCTTTGATAGAGAAAGGCTACAGGAAAATCACTCCATTTTTCATTCCTTATGCCATAACCAATATGGCATCTGCCTTGCTTGCAATTGATCTTGGTTTGATGGGGCCTAATTACTCAATTTCAACTGCTTGTGCTACCTCCAATTATTGCTTCTATGCAGCTGCAAATCACATCCGTCGAGGCGAGGCTGATTTGATGATAGCTGGTGGGACAGAAGCTGCCATTATACCTATTGGATTGGGAGGTTTCGTTGCATGTAGAGCTCTTTCTCAGAGAAATGATGATCCCCAAACAGCTTCTAGGCCCTGGGACAAAGATCGAGATGGCTTTGTTATGGGTGAAGGTGCTGGAGTCTTGGTGAGCATGCTGTTTTTTGTTTCTTTGATCAAATATTTAATTTGCTTAGTTGTTTAGGATGCATTCTAAGGCATTGTGCACTGTGGCCAGCATCTTTTTCATTACTGCTGATGCTGTCTGCCTATGGTAACTGAACCCTTCTTAGTATATTGATCATTGAAACATGAATTAGTGTGTGGCTTATTGTTGTTCACTGGAGCATCATATGTGCTTCTCAAGGCATTCTTAGATTTTTTATATTTTTTTACTATGTTTTTGAAATAAGTAAAACACCACCACGATTTTGGTGGGGTTTTATGCCTCCACCTAGACCCCTTTTCTTTTTTTTTTTTGGGGGGGGGAGGGGGGGGGGTTGTAGAAAGAAAATAATGCATGCATGCAGCCTAATACAATCTGAAAAAAACAATCAACTGATATCTTCATGAACACGTATTCTTCTCAAATAGGAAATACCCAGTTAATCTGTAGCAATAATGCCTCTCTGTTCTTTACTAAAATCTTTTGCTTCCAAGATCTGAACACCTTTCATCTTGTGCCCTTCATTAGCAAGCCAATCCGTGGCTTTATTAGCTTCTCTCCATTGTGCACTATTGGAATGTTGAACTGCTGCCTGATTCTTCGAATTTCTGACAAAAGATATTGAATTCCCCATGGACCCCCAGCAAAATGAGAAATAGGAGACACAGCTGCCTTTGAATCAGATCCAATGTGGAAATTCTTGATCCCTTTCTCTACATGTTAATGCCCAACAACATAGCCCTTAGTTCAACCTCTACTACAGAACACTTTTCAAGATTAGCACAATAAGCAAATATAGCACTGTCATGCTAATCTCTAAGAATGTCCCCAGCAGCCATATTCTTATGATTTTGCAAGCTACCATCAGGGTTTAGCTTATAGCAGTTATAAGGCTTAATGTTACCATATTCTTAGACTTAATGTTATTGTCCTCTTCATGCATTTCATATCTATGGAACTTGGTTCATACTTGTTACATTTTCTCAATGCAATCTTTCTAGTCGTATTTTTTGTGTACAAAGTTCAAGTTGAAAGAGGTTTCAAAGTAGGATTAGTCTGGGTGCTAACCTCATGCATCAATATTTGTCTATGCTCTGCATTGATGTTGGAGACAATGAAATCAACTGGAAAGACAAGCAGTGTATTGTTAACGGGCTAAACATGATAAGTGGGCTAAAACCATTTTCGCTTAATAACAAACATATAATTCGTTTTAAGAGGAACAAAGAAAATACCAAAGCAAATATACCATCTCTTGTTTGCTTCACATGGTTTCTCATATGTCAGCCTTCCTCGTCTTAGCTGGTCAAGAATACGTGGTCTCAATTGAAATGAAAAATGAAGTTCAAAAATTTGTTTACCTCTCATTCTTTCAGGTGATGGAAAGTTTGGAACATGCAATGAAACGAGATGCACCAATAATTGCAGAGTATTTGGGAGGTGCAGTGAACTGTGATGCATATCATATGACTGATCCTAGGTCTGATGGACTTGGTGTGTCTTCATGCATCCAGAGTGCCCTTGATGATGCTGGTGTGTCACCGGAAGAGGTATTATTTCATTCCTTTTTTTGTACACGTCAATTTCATATTTTCTCCTAGGGCTAAAAATTGATATTACATTCAAACTAAAGTTTATATTTTTAGCTTTGATGGCTTGGAAGGCTCAGGTTAACATCATAACCTATATTTTTCTTCTGATTTCCCATTCCTTAGACCTAGTAATCTCCTAAAATTCTACGATCTATGTGAAATTTGAACTGAATCATTATTGAGAAAGAGAAAGAAATCATATATTCATTCTAAACTGTTCTTGAATTGAATTATCGCGAATTATTCATCATATGCGGTATGAATGTCTTCAGTTGACTTCAAATTCATTTGTTTCCAATTTTTCATGAAGGATTCTCTCTCTCTCTCTCTCTCTTGTTCTGTGTGTGTGTGTGTTGGGTGGGTGGGTGGGCGGAAGCTAAAGTGCAAGTAACTAATGAGATCAAGATGTCTTTCTTTCCAGGTTAACTACATAAATGCACACGCAACATCCACAGTAGTGGGTGACTTGGCTGAGGTGAATGCTGTTAAAAAGGTATTCAAGAACCCTTCAGAGATCAAAATGAATGCAACCAAGGTGAGTTTGCTACTTGCACTGTCAGTCTCACACTTTTGCACATGGACACACCGATAGATAGAGGCGCACGCATTTCTATTTTTCTGTGGAGTTTTCTCTATATACTTTTACCTTAAAGCAGATGACAATACTGATGCTGAGTTTTAATTTGAGCATACAGCCATAGCTTTTAGATCACCATTATTCATCTCACTTTTTGCACTGTTACAGTCTATGATCGGGCACTGCCTTGGTGCTGCTGGTGGTTTGGAAGCTATTGCAACAGTGAAAGCCATAACAACAGGCTGGCTGCATCCTACAATAAATCAATTTGTAAGTTCAATCATATTCTTCCGTGGTTAATGATATCCACTTTCTGCTAAAGCTTGTAGTCTGTAGTCTTTGATTCTAAGAGTTTCTTGTGTTATTCTTATGTCAAGTTCATTTAAATTATGAGTCATATTTATTGGCTTGATGCCGATTTTAATGCATGTTCTCTTCTCCCCCCCTTTTTCTAGAACCCAGAGCCTTCAGTTGAGTTTGATACCGTTGCAAACCAAAAGCAGCAACATGAAGTTAATGTTGGTAAGACGCTTACTTAACTTAGAGAAATAAAATATAGAAGAAAAGTATAATTTCCTTAAACAAATGGATTTTAATTTCTTTTCCACCCTTCATGCTGTCAATTTCAGCTATTTCAAATTCATTTGGATTTGGTGGACACAATTCTGTTGTTGCGTTCTCTGCGTTCAAGCCCTGATACCATCTGTACCATTTCTCTTGTGGCGATAGCAATCTAACTCCTCGAGTTGTAGTGTGATAACCGCGGCTGCTTCATATTTATTCTGCAAATTGTTTTGTTCCTTGAGTACACTTGTTAGCTCTCAGACTTTGTCAACAATTTTCCATTGGATTTAGTATTTTGAACTGATTACTGATATAAACTGAGAATAACATTCAATTTTGTTGTAATTCATGTATTTATATGCAACCTGTTAACTTATGTTCTAAAAGAAGCTGGTTCGGTTTTCATTTCTCAGAAGGCATCTTCTTTATCTGTAGTTTAAAATGAATCCACCTTGTTATACAGTTGCTGTTAGTTTCTGAGCAAGTTCCTCAGAGTCAAGTTTCTGAGCAAGTTGCTGTTTGTTTGACAAATTCCCAGTGTGAGTTTGGTTTGGAAGCTTCCACAATTATACATAGTAATACAAGTCCACAAGCTTTCAGGTTGACGTAGACTTTTTATCTATGTTTGAACAAGACGGCTCTCTCCTTCCAGATGCTCCCCAAACGACAGCTATACAAATGGATAAAAATCAAGCAGCCACCATATGTGATTTTTCATTTCGCTGCATTCTTTGTCAATTATTCCATTTTTAGGAAGAAGAATACGCGATCCTCGCTGAATTTAATTCAACTCTCCTTGAAGTTGTACTACCTCCGTCCCACAAAGATAGTATAGTATTCCTTTTTCAGCCGTCTCAAAAAGATAGTCCAGTTACTATATTGAACATGTATTTAATGTTTCATTTCTATATGTACCTTTAATTAATTATTGTTATTCAACTACTTATACATTGAAAGTTTTTCAAATAATTAATGAGAGATAAGGATATATATAGAAAATTAAAGTAAAATTTAATGTTTTATAGCTATTGTTTCTTAATTCACATAAAATTACCTACCAGACTATCTTTGTGGGATGGAGGTAGTAACTTTTTATTTTTTATAAACGGAGTTGGGGCTTTATCCCTCGTCATGTCCCCAGCGTCGAGAAGTTTAGATTAAACAGTAAATTGAAAAGCAAAAGTTTGGTGGTAGTTTTTTGCTCTGCATTGGATGTTTTCACCTGAATTGGATCTTTAATGGATTCGTATGCTCAAATATAAGAGCTTGTTTGCTTTTCTTGATATGGTCGAGTGATTATATGATCCATCGTCTTAGTTTGGTCGAGATATGGGATACTCTGGTGAGTATATATCAATGTGGTTTAAAATTAGTCGTATTCACTTATTAAAGAGTTTTTCATTTTTACATGCATAGAAAAGGGACCGTGTAGATTCTCCTTTTCATTCCCACAACACACCACAAAATCTTTTCACCACTCTTCTTCAATTGCATCTGATTTTTTCAGCTTCTTCTTCAAGGGTTTTTAATTCCTTCTCAAAATCAATCTTTTTCTCACCATTATTCTTCTTTTTGATCGAATTTACCGCAGAAGTAGTACGTAGTTTGATCTAATGTGTTAACACAGACTGAAAAGATGATAACCAAAGTTAAACACCGTCGAGTTGGCATGAGAATGCTGAGTGCTCACTTGTGGGTGGCAAAGATGACAGTGGGTACGTAATGCAAAATTAAATCTGTCATTAACTTGGACAAATGTTTTGCTTAGATGTCTGTGCAATTTGATTGGTCCAAATAGCTGTCACAATTACCTTATTAATAAAATCATCTTTTGTTGAAGTTTCAACCCATCATATTAATATAGTTTAGTTGAAATTGGAAAAAAAAAAAAAAACATCAGCCAAATGTTGCTACTTACAACCGTCAGTTTTATTTCTTTCCAACGTTAGGATCCCTATTCAAATAAAGGGTCCGGAAATGGTAAAGTTGGCTTCGTCCAAACACAAAAAGTAATTAGTTAAACTCAATAGCAGCAGTTGGAATTGATGAGGCAAATGATGCACTCGTTTGCTTAAGTTCACAATTCGAGCATGATTGTGATTCTTGAGTTGAAAATACTCGCTCGAAAAAATACAAAGTAGATTAAAAGATCCTCTCTCCAATAAGTAGTTCAAGAGGGATATGATTCAGGTGAAATGGAGAATTGGGAAAGAATTTCCAAATTTTGATATAAGCTGAATATACATTGCACGAAGATTAATGAAAATTATAAACATTAAACTAATTAAAAAAAATGAAGTTACCAAGGAAAAAAGAATGATCATCTACACTACCATTGTGGCCCATTTTGGGTGGGGTGGGAGGGGGGAACCAAAAAATATTAATAAAAAAGACATCACCCTTAGCCTTAATCTGATAGTAATTATACATTCAAGACTTGAAAACAAGCAAAAAGGGTGTTTAATAACTTATAAGTAAGTGGATTATTATGAAGAAGAAAATGTTCAGAATTGGCAGCCACAGCAGAGGAAGAAGAGGGCAACAGTTGCAACCAGAACTATGGCTTCGAAAACCGACATGATCTTGAAAAGAAGACCATCCACGAACCAATTGTGCAAGCTGAACCGCTTCTTCTTCCACCGTAATCCGGTGGAGCTCTTGAACTTCCACCTGCTGGAACCGCCAGCGCTACCGGTGTCTCCACCTTCGTCGCCACTACCAACTTTCTTCTTTAGCCTCTTGAAGAAGAACAGAACATTTGATGGCTTCTTCAGGATCTTCACCATGCCTCTCTCTCTCGCTCTCACTCTCTCAAAATGGGATTGGAAAGTATGGAATAATTCAGAATACTATGGTTCTGGTTTTTAAGGAATTTGGGTTGGGGGTGGAGGTTTCTTGGGATTTAAGGTTGGACAGAGTAGGGGAGATATAAAATTAGGGAGGGGACGGGTTTAGCAGTAGGGATGAATCAATTCAACCGTTACGCGTATTCGTGGGTCAGAAGTGGATGACGTGCAATTGGCTGGATTGTGGGGCCCCACTTAAGCAGATTTTATGAATTTTTATTTTTATTCATTTTTATTCATTTCCATAACAAGAAGTAAATCACCAAGAGCTGGGGTCTAATGACATCAAAGTTGACTTCTCACACCCAAAGTTAGAGTTCAACTCCCTTCCCAATAAACAAATCAATTAAATTTTAGAATCAACCGTGGACACATTTATTATACACAACACTGTCAAGCATGTACAAGTACGAGCATCTCACCCAACCCGAGTCCTTCTCTGGAAGCAAGTGTCTGGTTCCTTATGGAATTGGGCACCCAATGAAGGTGAGGAATCAAGTACCCGATGACGATCTTAACTTCGCCTGATTTCTTAGAATTTTTGCACCCAACTCAGTAAGCAGGCGAGCCACTCTTCGAGCTGATTGGGCTGAGTGCTTGGTGAGCAGCTCAGCCAAGTCCAAGTTCCTCGCCTCTGCATATCCGGGTTGCAGGTCATTTTATCAAGCCTAACAACAATAAGTTCTATAGACTTGTTTATTGATCCGAATTAATTAACAGTGGAGATTAAATTTTTTTCTTTCTTCATTTTCCCCCCTTCTCTATTGATCCATAAAAAAGACAAAACTTCCGATTCCCTTTAAATCTCTTGCATAAACAATGGTAAAATATATCGAACATTACACTAGTCGAAAGTTGGTTCTCGGATCTAGAACGTTGGTAGATTGTAGTCTTCTTTTTGGGAGTGCACTTGACAGCCGGACCACTTACCGGGAAAAGGCAAAATGAGGAATGGGTCAGACCAGCTCGAACGTTAGTCATTATTTATTATTACATTAATAATAACTTTTCATGCAAAATTTCTAATTATTAAAATATTTTTGGAGAAAAGGACACTTAAAAGTATACTTCATACATGTTAATTCGTGATTACTTCTAACTTTTAAAGTTTTTATGGGAGATAAGATAATTTTTTTGATGTATGTATTAATTATTCTAATATGGTGATTCGAACATGTAGTATTCAAAAGTTTCGAATCGAATCATATATTCTTTTTTGTGGAATTCTTATAGTGGCAAAAGATGAAAAGAAAAATTGAAGATAATTAGTGCAGCTACAAGCGAATCTCTTTACTCAAACAGGTTTCAATTATTCACTTCACACTGAAATTTTGGGTAGTTAATGGGAACTAAGAAAGATACCAAAATAAAGGCAAAAAAGAAAGGGGAATTTTCACAACTTTTGAACCCACTCAATATATTCGATTTGCAAACCAGAGGCCTCAAAGCAATGTTCTCTTAAATCTATTTCATCTTTCACTTTCAAGCGACCTTCATTTCAGTCGTGAGAAGTCATACTTCGACAGATATATTACTCCTCTATTGTGAATTTTTACCCAATTGGGATGTATTTAGATAAAGCATATTAGCAAGTCATGAATTCATTTAGCTAGTTGCTTCACGAAATCTTAAATCTTTTCATTTATTTGTTCTATTAGATGTTTATTCTTCTCTCCTGTTTGGTTTCTCTCTTGTTCTACTTGTCATTTTCATTTCCGACAGCTTTTTAAATGTGTGCTCTTTTTAGTGAAGGAAAATTTTACTTGACGTCAATTTCACTTACAATTTTATTGTGCAATTGTCACTCGATTTCAACATGACTATTTTTTTGTGATTACGACCATAAATTTAGTGCCATGTGAGTAAATCACCACCCCACAAATCACATCAAGGTTTGGTATTATGTCACACATTTTACTCATTGCCATAACAATTTGAAATATCCGGTGTTTGATCAAATTCATAAATAATGGCACATTTTGCTTGGCTAATAGAGCAACACTTGTATCACACTCAATTTGTCAAATAAATCAAAAACGAATTTACACCAAAACAAATTTTAGATTTCTTAATTCACTTATCCAAACATTTTCAACGTTTGGCTTTTTGGATGTAGAAAATTTATTGGTTAATATGCTACTCAATTTAGGTACAAACTATTAATAAGAGGATCACCAGTTGTCATCTTAACTAGATAACTAATAAAAAATGTGGCTGAGTTTCTTACACACTGTGGAGACAATCTTAAAGAAATTCCACAAATCTTGCAGGCAAACCAGTGCCCACAAAGCCAAATTTGTCATTTAAGCAACTGTCCGAACTGTCCACGTTAATGTTTTTCAAAATACTAATTAATTAGTCTCATTACTTTGCTTGCGTGCATTTGCCCCATCATTTGCCAACCTTTTAATTTGAGTTTTGGACACATGAGTTGGAACTTTGTAGGATGCTGATTCATTCAAGAAACAGCCTCATAACTCAGCTTTACTTGCATGCTGTTTTAAAAGTTAAGCCTTTTCTTTATTTCTTTGCCATTTGTCTATCGTACTCCTCTATAATTTACTTATCGTCAAAAGATGTTGAGTTTTTTCAAAATGACATTAAAACGCTGTTATCTACAATGTCATACTTGATATAATAATTGATAGAGATACCACTTTATTGGCAACAATTTCACAAGTTTTTAGAACAAATGTTACATTAAACAATGTTTTTCACGAACGATGCTATGGTGGTAGGGATGGCAATTTACCCTGACCCGACAGAAGACCCGCGGTGCCCCGATCAGAACGGGGTGAAAAAATGCCGCCCAGCGGGTTGGCGGGGCAGGGCGGATCAAGCTCTCCCCAATCCGCTTAGTAGTATTTTTAAAAAAAAAATTACAAAACCCCAAAATCCCTAATAATTTTCAGCTGTTTGGCAGAGTGGTGGGCTCGTGATTGCACATGAATTGGTATTTAATATCAGTGCTATCATACAACATATTACCCCTAAGCAGAATACAATTCAAGTTATAGAAATTTAATCGTTGTAGTAATGCTAGCTATTGTCACAGTTGGTGATCAATAGTATATTCAATCGACATTAATAATAATAATAAGTTTATTTGAATGAATTGTATGTTCCTGCATTAAATCGGATTTATTATTCAATGTCAAGATAATATTGGAACATGAACTAAGAAGGATCACCAGCACTGATAGTATAAGTCAAACTCCAAAAGGGACAGTGTTTGGAGGGATGTTTGTCTGTCTTTTGTTGTTCCAACAAGCCATGAACAAAGGCTAATTCTTGTTGCATATCTATCACAATCGTTGTCTGGACATTACTCATTAGGATCTTTGCTAAGTGTTGAGAGTTTTGAACCAAAACCTAAGGAAACCTTTATTTGCTACACTTTATATATGATAATTATATATGGTTGGCACTTATGTGGCAATTAAACAAGCAAATGTGTCGAGAATAAGAGTAACTTCTAGTATTTTTGGTGAATGCTCAATAATCTACTTGATTCGTTGACAAAGTTAACAAAGAGATAAGGGGGCACAATTAATTCAATATATTGGAACCTTTGAAGTCCAGTTATCTTGTTTTTCATTTGTTAGAATTACTGAAAATCTTTCCACAAATACAATATGACAGACCTGTGTAGTCTAGTGGCATCATAGTCAGTTTTGCACACCCTTGATCAAGGTTTTAAGTCCACACCCCTACCATTCCCCTTGTAATATTTAAAAAAAAAAGGACTTGTATACTTATTTTTCGTCTAGCTTTGTTGTTGTTGTTGTTGTTGTTATTACTAGTAGAGCATCCCTGCGATGCACGATAAAAACAACGTTAAAAAATATAACAATAGAAATTTGGAAAATGAATGAGAAATATTTGTACATTAGTTGAAAAATATAAAAGATGAATAATATAAAAAAATATAACAAAAGGAATTTGAAAAATGAATAGTAAATATTTGTATATTAGTTGAAAATATAAAAGATGAACGTACATCAAGGGAAACAATTAGGCCAATAAACTCTCTTATGTTACCAATTTCCAACACATTATGCTAAAACATTAAAAAAATTTAAGAAAAAAATAAAAAAATTAACCCCTATAAGCTTTGAGTGTTTTCCAATGAAATTGAGGCCAAAATCTCCCTAAAAAAATTATTGACATTCAAGTAAAGATCATTGAGGCAAGTCAAATTCACAATAGCCTTCTAAAGTTATAATGCAAGAACGCCTACGAACCGTCGTTGACGACATTTTGGCGAGCCATTCTCCCTGCAAATAAATATAACCCTCTTAACCTTTCTCATAGATGCATTTTCCGCAAATTTACAGTGTGTTTAATTGTATTTGTTTTTCATGAAAAACATAAAACTCATGGGAAAATTTTAATTTTTATGAGTTTCTTTTGGGAAATGAGAAGGAAAATATGGGAAAATAGGCAAAACACGACGTCATCAGTTAGCTACAGTACCAGTCAAAGATGAGAAATAAAGTAACAACTACACTTAATTTAGATTAATATACATTAATATATAATACATATTTTAAGTTAATGAGTGATTTAAGGTTGAAATTATCAAGTTTAAATAGTTTAGGGTTAAATTATATAATATGATAAAATGTGAAGGTTAAATTGCTCAAATTAGCCATTTCAAAATAAAGAAGAATAAAATCATAAAAAAATAAAATATGACATCAGCAATTGCGTCAGCGATTTAGACGGAAAACTTGTTTAGATTACTATTGTTTTAGGTAACTCTACACTGCACTAACTATAAAGCTTTCAAATCAACTGCCCAATTTAAAATACCATTAGAATATCATGTGATCATTTCTAATTCTGCAAACATATATTGTGATATTTAGCAATTATATGGACCCAACATTCAATTCTCGAGAATAAGAGTGATGAACAATATAAGACAATGGATTTATCTCAGAATTGAATTATTTCAGAACACAATTTCAAAGTGGCTACCGACATATCCTCGAATCAAAATAAGACCAAAGTTCAGAGAACTCACGTTTTTTTTTTTTCTAAATAGAACAGTTGAGCTCAGATAGGTACCGCATACAAATTGGAAAAGAAACCTCTAATTGAATGGAAATAAGAGAGAAAAGAGGGATTGGTTTAATTCTTGATGATTGTAAGGTCTTAGTTTCCGAACTTCTTGGATTAGAGTTCACACGTGTTAGGAGGTCTGTGAACCAACTTGCTCACAAACTTGCTCGAGCAGCTAGTTCTACGTCAACTCCCAGTATGTCATTTACTTTGCCCCCTAGTCTAATTGTGGATGTACTCTCTTCTGATTCCGTTAATGAATAAGATTTCTCGTTTCAAGAGAGAGAGAGAGAGAGAGAGATGAAATCAAATTTTCCAAAAATTATTCTTGATTTCACGGGATCAGATCCGTAATAAGAATCGCATTGAATATCAAATAGGAAAAAAAATTAAGGAAAAAATATAGAAAAAAATCGTCTCCCATATCATCCGCGATTCAAAAATGAAGTGAAGTTGATCCAGTCAATTATTGTTCACAATCTGTTAAATGAGAGATAAAGTTAAAGAAAATAAATACAGAAAGTAAGAAAAAAATTAAAAAAAAAAAACTTAAATGTTGGTCCACCAGTGACGTCATCAATATATTCTTATAATGCCAAACTAGTGAAGGGAAATTGCAACACCAAATAAACTTCTCTTTTTATTAATATATAGATTGCCATCGTTAAGGGAAAATATATTGACACTACAATTGTATTATAAATGTGCTACATTTATTTAAATTATACTAATAATCCTTGAACTTTAGTAATTTTTACATTTGTATTCTTAACATTATAGATCACATTCTTTCACGCAATCTTCTATGGATTATTAGTACTTCTTACTCCAAATAATGATTCCGGTCCAATTTTTGCGAGCATTCTTTCAAATGATCAATAAAAATAAACACTTGCACTTAGCTATTTCTATTAATTTAACTAATTTAATACATTCACTTTCTTAACTAAATTTTTATACAGAAAGTTTTATACCACACAAGATATACCAGGTAATGCAAATTTGACGATGAAAATGTCACAAAAAACTTAGGAACTTAAGTACAATATATCAAGTAGAAGTTAAAGTCATGTACTGCAATTAAACATCTTGTTTTTAGAAAAAAAATGTAATGTCAGTATGACTCTCCTATCTTTAATTTACATAGAACTCATTAAACAATTGGGGTAAACTAAAATGACTAGTAGCAAAATTTACGTCTTCATTGCGCCCCTCCAATGGATGCACATGTTTGGAGTCTATTATTATTATTATTATTATTATTATTATTATTATTATTATTATTATTATAAATTTCCATTAGCTCGAAAAAGCACTTCTAGTATTGCGAGGAAAAGCCAAAAATGAAACTCATTTCCAAATAATGTTTACAGTGAAAAACAGGTCGAGGGATGGGTGTAAGTTGTATGAATTAATTTATCATGATCTATTTAGGGAGGACAAAATAAACGGACTTGCCCACAACACGACATAGCTCTGCCTTGAATGGGGCTAGAATTTCCTCCCTGTGGGTTTGGCGAGTTGGGGGTGGATGAGTTTGACTCGGGGCAGGGTGGGTTGCCCGTGGGACAGATTTGCATTTTGCCCCGCCATGTTTAAATTAAAACATTATTAAAAGTAAATATATACTCTGAAAAAAATAAAAAAGGCAAACAAATTTAAACGGGGTAAGTTCCCGACCCGAACTGCTCCTGCGTCTCGACCTAACTGGCCATCCAGATGCGCCTGATTTTTGGCGGGTTGTGTAGCGGGTGTAGGATAGCCACGCGATCGATTTTGCTCCGAATCCGAGTCCTTGCTATCCTCGTTTTCATTATTTCATCACGTTCAACTAATTAATATTTACCGTTGCATGCATTCTGTTGTTTCATGCCTTCGGCATCAAAATCGTCTCTCTATCGAAAATTTTGCTGTTAGCTTGATATTGGCATCAAAACCCCATTTTTCCTACGCAGTAGATTTTTCCACCCTTTCACCCAATCTTATTTGATTTCGTGAGTGGAAAAACCAAATTTGAGTCTTTCTACTTTAAAATTAGAAATGCTGTAAGAAATGAAAAATTGTATTGCACTAAGCCACTTGCGCCAAATACTTCCCTCCCCAACACGTCGCCAAAAACTTCTGCATAAGTAGTTGATTTTTCTCTTGTTCCACTTCCAGACATTCTACTTGGCACATAAAACCAATTTCTTCATCTGTACCCTCGTAGGGTACTGCTTCATTCTGTGAGCGGTTCTAGTTTTCCTAGAAGTACGTTCTAGTATCACGTCATAGTATCATTGTTTGACCTATTTGTACAAGGTAGCATTTCCCGTGGACAGCCTACCTGGTAGAGCACTTCAGTAGGTGTAAACGACTGAAGTTGTTAGCTCTGTGTGTATATATACACTAGTGTGCATATTTTTGTACTACAAAGAAAATTGCATATCCCAGACAAGAAAGAAGCAAGAATGAAATTCAACAATTCAAACAGAAACTGCACCATTCTAGCTCAATGAGCAACATCATTAAAGTAGGAGAAAAAGTTGCGTATAACAAGAAATATGACACCGGGAAAGAGATCACAAATATAAAATAACAATCTCTTCAACCCTTTATATACCAAATCATGCGACTCTAATCATCCTTTTATTCAATGCATGATGATAAACACAACATGCGGATGGATATCTTATCAGCTATTAGGCAACACATTAAGGATGCGTACCCTACCATCCTCTTTGAGATCCTCCAGAAGAATGTCCATTCAGCTTATCAAGCACACAGTTAAAGTCAATAGGCTGACCGCTTTCCTCCATCCTCTGGATTACACCAACAACGTGATCACCCCTGTAACCCATGGCCACCAATTTGTCAATCAACTCGCTGTAAGGATGACTGCGCGTGAATTGAGGGGGACGGATCATAATATTAGAGCCAGCCATATGCTGTGGGTTTTGGAGAGGGATGCTAGTTGGAGGGTAAGCATTTTGTGGGAAGTGAGGTTGTGGGGGTGGATGGTGTGTCCTTGCACCTTCACCGTCAAACATCAAATAGGCATTTCCTGGGGGAAGTGGTGGACGAGGTCCATTAGGCACGTAGCCATCTCCTGATTGAGCAGTGTATGCCATCTTCTGAGGCTGTGCCGGAGGAGGTTGAGTTTGAGGTTGAGGTTGAACTGGTCTGCCAACACCACCATATCCATAAGTCATTGCCTCAGGTCCAGCCGTCCCCAGTTGAGATGTTCCTGAATATGACACTTGCATTGGCATGCTATTAGCAGACATTTCTGCAGGAGTAGGATTTGGCTGGCTTGGTGGATAGGAAGGGTAAAGAGCTGGAGAAGAGGATCTAATCTGAGGTTGCATAGGCAGCTGCTGGGGTGATTGAGCCTGCTGTGGTGGCTGCTGTGTCCAGTGGTGCTGATACTGCGGTAATGACTGTAGCTGTGAACTCTGGTTTGGTTGTGTTGGCTGAGGTGGCATCCTAGAATGATCTTGAATTTGAGCTTGTGTTGGCAGATATTGGACCTGGGATGGCGGAGGCAAGTAATATGCTTGTGGTTGTGCCATGCTCTGTGAAGCCAAGGATGGTGGGGGTGCCATAGAAGCTTGCTGATGCTCAGTAGGTTGGGTAGGGGGTGGGGGTTGCGGAGCTATTTGATGGGGTAGAGCAAGCGCCAGCTGCTGACCATGCGTGTCTGCTGAGCTTCCGATCTCTCTTTTTGGCATCAGAAGCAGATTGTGATGCTTTTTCCTCATTATGATGAGAATTGCTAGCCACAGAGGTTTCCTTCTGTACAAGCTGAAGCTTTGTCAGCTCTTTCTGAGTTTCAGCCAGTTCTTGCTTGTCCCTTATGATCTGTACAGACCTGTGAACCTGCATCAATTGCAAGTAGAAAATTAGAGCATGAGAGAAGGTAAAATTTTGTCTATATCAAGAACTGCACATGAAGAGAGAACGAACAGAGCTGGTGTGACTTGTGAGCAAGAATGCATGAAGTGGCAGCGTAGTCAACTGAACTAGAAAACACATTTGGATGTTCAAACATCCAACTTCATTGTGGAAGGCTGGAATTTGTTGCATTAAATAGTCCCAATAATTGACCAACAGAAAAACGATGCCAACATAAGGGCTTTTGGGACATGATGAGAGAAGAGAATAGCATATAATTTGTCCACGTGGTTTCAATCTCTGGAATTTAATGCATTGCATAGCCATGATAATTGACCAAGCCAAAAATAATGCCAATATAAGTGCTTTTTTGGGAAATAAAGTACATGGTAACTAAACAACATAAGAGCTTAAAAGTCTCCACCAAAACATAACAAAAAATAGCAGGTGATTCAATATGTCTAACGACAATCACCAGCCAGACATGTCCGTAAAATTGGATATCCAAATACATCAATAAACAGCACCATGTAGCTCCTCGCACCATGAGAAATAAAAAATGCTAAACTCAAGCTGAACTGTAGGACATCATGAAGTTTAAAAACAATAAACACAAAAAATACATTACAGTTGACCCACCTCTTGCACGTGCTTTTCCAGAAATTTGAGCTTTGTCTCTGCTTCTCCATGATCACGAGCCAACTCAGACCGCATCTCCCCGATAGATTTGTCAAGGTTGTAACAATATAGTTCCAACTGTGACATACGTGAGCTAATTCCTTCAAGAAAGCGCATAATATTGTCTGAATATTTCTTCATTGTCTTGTCAACAGTAGCCATGACATCTTGATTAAATGAAGACTCTTCAGGAGGACTGTATGTTGTCGGAAAACCAGATGATCTAGCCACTCTGTTTTTGTGAAATTCCTGCTTAAGTTGGAGAATAGAAACATTAAGAGGCTGACCAAATTTCATTAACACCTAAAAAACCAGTGAAAATTTTGAAAACAACTGCAAACAGAAGGCATAGACTAAAGAATCCCACAGCAAGAAAAGAAAGAAAAAGCTATATCTATACTATATTTAAAAGTGAATATGTTGGAGAAACCTCTTTGCATCTCCTGATTTTTCCTTACTTTTATTCCTTTTATTATCTCCTAAATGCCTAATTTATTTATTTATAAGTCTTAGAAGCCCAATACTATTAACATAACCCTAAATACCTCCCGAAAGTTGTCCATAGACAAGGCTAATGAGTTCGTTCAAGAGAGAATCTTTCAGCATTATTTTCTCTGGTGGTTCATTTTCATATCTATCAGATAAATGAATTTGTAATTATTTACCATTCTACATATGGTAACACCCACCAACCCCCCCAACACAACATATTGCTACCTTTTTCTTTTGGTTCATTTTCCAAATGTGTTGCAATTGGAATCTGGTGACTGGTTAAAATGCAGGTTTCTGGGTGGAAGATACTGTGGTTCCTGAGTAATGCTCACCCAAAATTTGCTCTCAAAGTAGGTTTTATTTATGGTATTGTTGAATCTGTTCTCGATGCAACTTCAAGTAGCCTGACTATGACTATGTTATTCTAAAAAATGGATTTAAATTAGTTTGATGAGCTTATAGTTTTGACTTAATAATTCAGAGTGTTTAGAATCATTGGCTACTCATTGTATTACATTAACACAATCTATATATCCCAAAAAAAATATGGTGGCACATATTCCTTTTTTTTTTTTTTTAAATCCAGAAAATATGGCAGTGCTGAATTGTCAACTACGTTGTAATAATGAGGAAGAACTGGGGGAAATTTTGGTTAGCATAAGTTCAAAGTTTTGTTTGCAAGTATTTGTTTTACTGAATTAAGCAGATTTTTGTTTCTGTTACAGAAACTGACTGATTACATATTTTATTTTAGTGGGCACGGGAAATTGGATGAAGACTGGCTAAATGAATAAATAGAGTAGAAAGGTTTGTTTTCCATCATTCTTAAATCTTTTTATTCTTGTGAAAATTGGAATTTACATTGTACAATCGTGAAGAACAGCCTCGGAAAAGCTAAGACATATATTCCCTTGATATATATTTGCCTATTTGGTTTCCATGATGCTGCTTTTTCCAACCATAGACAAACTCTTACACCATAGTATGGAACAAAGGCACAGCACAAGAATTAGATAAAGAACGCATGA
>CAVNYN010268989.1:0-156455 GCA_963692815.1 Nyctanthes arbor-tristis
TATTTGTTTTACTGAATTAAGCAGATTTTTGTTTCTGTTACAGAAACTGACTGATTACATATTTTATTTTAGTGGGCACGGGAAATTGGATGAAGACTGGCTAAATGAATAAATAGAGTAGAAAGGTTTGTTTTCCATCATTCTTAAATCTTTTTATTCTTGTGAAAATTGGAATTTACATTGTACAATCGTGAAGAACAGCCTCGGAAAAGCTAAGACATATATTCCCTTGATATATATTTGCCTATTTGGTTTCCATGATGCTGCTTTTTCCAACCATAGACAAACTCTTACACCATAGTATGGAACAAAGGCACAGCACAAGAATTAGATAAAGAACGCATGACATATTTGCAAGTCAACTTAGCTCAATTACGAAGTTAAATAATTACAGGTTGATGTCGAAATTGCTAAAAATATAATCTTGTCATATTATTCTAAGTCAACCTTGCTGATCTGAGTAGATGAATTTAGCGCAGCTTAAGCCAGCAAGCCAAAGAAATGCACCCCCCCCCAATCAGAATAACGAGCTAAAGAGACAAACTGAGAACCAAATTATAAACTCCCGAACTCCAAAATTACCCCAAAACTAAAGCCCTAATTCCAGAAAATAAGAAACAAAATTAAAAAAAAAAAAAGAGGCGGCTAAAAAATTCCACAAAAGATTACCTTGTTGGAATTAGCCGCGTAGGATGGATCGGGTTGGGTTTCATGATTCCCATCCTGACTGCCGTAATCTTCGTACGAGCAGAGAATATCATCTGATCCAAAATCAAACGATTTGGACCCCGTATCTCTACCTCGACCCGATAACCCGGACGCCATGGTAAATCGAGATCTCTGAAAAATCTTTGGATAGAGAGAACGGAAAACCGCAGAAACAGAGAAATTAGATACCGAGGATGAATAATATAATTAATTAATATAGCTATATGATTATTAATATGAAATATGGAGTAGGTTGCAAGCAAGGATAAGCAGTTGCAGCGAAGGAGCCTAGGGCTCGGAAAATGTAATTGGGTCAAAGAAGAAGGGAAGCCTGGGAATATGAAGATAAGCGCTACGAAGGTAGGGCAATTTTGGAAAGTTACCTGAGAAATAAGTAAAACGTGTATATTATTATTATTATTATTATTATTATATACATAAAAACGAGAAATCACATATTACTGTAGTCGTTTTTGTAAACTTTCTAGTACCCACCTACGAATGTTATCACATAATATAATCCATATAATAATACACGACACGCTGTATAAGTCTTACAAGATCCCTTCAGATTTTTTATATTTTCACCATGTTAAGATAATTGTTACATTCACAAAATTATTTAATTTGATACACCACATTATTAATATATAGTAATTGCTTATTGTAGTAATAATTGTATATACTTTTATTTAATTATTATTATTATACTTACAATTAATTAAAATGTGGTGCATGCCACAAAATGTACAATGATAAACGCGTGGGCCACTGGAACTCAGCAATCATGCACATTGTGCCCAATGACTGCAATTGGTTCAACGAGAGACCGGTTAAAGATAAACACACTCTTGGGTTTCGGGTATGTGTTTCCCAGGGTTGTGTTGGTGGGAGTAATGGGTTCTCCGTTCTTGGCTGTGTAGATATCTTACTGTAATTATAGCTCTCCATCAGATAATTATTAGATTTTTCTCTTCGTGCTTCTTATAAAAAAAATATCATGGTATACGGATACGTTGTCCCTTGGCCCTTGTGATGTATAGCACACACTGGTTCCTGTTTGTGGGTTTTGATGCTTAGGAGGGTTCAAACTCTTATCAAGGGAAAATTATTGGTTGATTGTTGGCTGTTTCGGGGAAATTTCGATTATACTTTCTAGTGTCTGCAAAGTACAAAGCATATTCCTCGTGTGGTGTGTAATGGAAGAAATTGTCATCCTGCACTATTGTTTACATGTGTTTTATATCTACCAACCTAATGGAGGCAAACAAAAGGGTAAAACCGAAAAAAAAATAAAAATAAAAATACATTCATTTTATGAATTTCGCTCACCACCTTGAAAACTTTGCCAAATGTTGGGTGATGGTCAACATTGTTTTTCCACCACCTCTTTGTCTTTTATCATTAGAAGATTTCCCAAGCATATAGAGTATAGAATAAGATTGAAATCTTTATGCATTTTGTCCTTCTTGGTTTACTATCTTCTCTTGCGTTCTTGCTATCTATGATTATTTCAAACTGAGTTTTGCTTTCTGGCTCTTTATTAAAAATTTTGTTTGTTTTATCAGTTGATGGGGATCCTTTCAAGAAATCTACAGCTTGTCTGGACACGTCGGAATGTAAGCTGTTATTCCGCCACCCCAACCCAACCCAAAAAAAAAATGGGGAACATTTCACCACTCTGCTTGCCCAAATATTGACCGAAATTTTCATTTATTTAAGCCTCAATCTGATGTTTAGTGCAGGTATTTCATTTACTGATTGGAACATCTGATTTGGGTGAGCATGCATAGCTTTTAGATCTCCTATTAAATGGCTCTCCATGCCTGTCCGGCATTGCGACAATACGAACAAGCTGCAAGCACAACAAGGTGTTTAGAAAATTAATAATAGTAGCTATCACATGCCTCTTCTTGTGGCAACTTTTTTTCATTAAAATGCTGCACAGCGCAGTTAAATAAAGCAAAACATTGGGACTTTAACAAGTTTATTATCACTCACTACCTCGCTCATGCATAGGACAATGAGAGAAAATCACCTTCAAAACTCTTTATCTTAACAAAAATAATGAACTTAGAACTGTGCTTGGATTTATGATTTAAAATAATGGTACAGTTGTGGAATAATTTAGCTCACCTCAGCAATGCTGTCTAGACATCAGAACAAGATTCCTGAAGATTTAATTTTTGATCTATTTATAAATGTTATAAACTGGAATACTGGATATGATTTTACTACATTACGATTTTTAGCTTTTCTTTTTTTTTCTGAGGACCCACTTTCCCATGATATATTATTTTTTGCCAGGAATATGTTACCTTATTAACTCATGGGTATAAATTTCTCACTGGCAGGATATTTCCTCTACTTTGTATCGACTCTTGTTGCTGCTTGTAAGGACTGGCTTTGCTGGTCACATTCCTATGGTTTTATCATCATGGGTAAGCAAATTCTTTTTCACTCCCATTTTTGTTTTTCATTATTTTTCAAGTCCATGGTGATAGCGCAAAATGATGGTTACAAATAGATTATTTTCTCAGCTTGCCCCAAAATTTTGTTTGTTTCTGCATTTCCTCTGCTTGTCATTCTCGTAACTTTTTCTTTTTTTCTTTTAGTTGACAAAATGAATGAAGATACATAGTCTGCCCACTGTTCAGATCTTCCAAACGATGTATTTGAGTGTCTGAGTTATTCACAGTTCACAACTCAGCAGCTCTTATCTGATTATAGCTTTTGTTGGTAAAATACGGTATATGCCTTAACCGTCCACGAACTGCACAAACGCTAAAACACACACCCCGAAAGAAAATGGCATACTTGGTCAATTATTATAGTCGTCTCGTTCCAGATATGTTTATAAATGTACAGTTGAAATTGAGTACTAGTTGAAGACGGTGGGTGGTCACATGAAATATGTGGTTGAAATTGATTGAATTTATAAATTGTATGAAAAAGATTATAATTTAATTGCAACCTAGCACCCACTGACCCACAAAGTACATAGGTTATGGGTCTTTTAAATCTTTAACTGGCACAGGGTTTCATTTTATCATCATAGCTCTGTCAAGTCAAAATTTATGTGTCCTCTAATAGGGGAAGATCACAATGCATTCTACTAACATATGTGAACAATCTAATCAGTTAGAAGAATATTTGCAATATAAACCATTTTGTATTATGGGAATGATCTGCGACCAATATGAACTACAAGATTATAGATTATCCTGAGTTTTTTCTAGTTCATCATATAACAGGATGATAATGTCGTCTATAAAGATCAGCAGTAAAGTGGTTTTGAATGTCTGATACCTTTTATGGAACTAAGAAATTTAAAGTCACAAGCTTAAGATTTCTTTCATTCTGAAATGGACTATGGGGTTGACATTTTCCATCAATCAAATGTTGAAGAAAATAAAGAAGGATTAGTTCTCAAGATGCCCTGCTGAGAAGATGGATAGAAGTGACTGTAATGCTGATGGTCACAGAAGATGTTGCTCCTTTAGGGCTATCCATGCAGGAAGCCAGCAAAAGTTGTGTATTTGTTATCCTCCTCTTTTGGCTACAGATTGATATTTCTTTTAACCTTCTACATTCAGTTTTCAGATTTGTCTAACAAATTTCTACTCATTAGGTTACCATAACAGTTTTTGCATTAACAAGAGCATCTGCTGTACTACTATGGATTGGTTTGGGAAAAAACAAAATTGATTTAGAACAGGTGGCTTGAGTATGTTTGCTACGATATTTTTCTGGTATGCTATACTGTACACAAATGCTATGACATGTCTTCTGAATTATTGTCATGATATACTCAGGTTCTGAAAAATAACTGAGAATATAAACCCCCGTTAGCAAACTATTTCTCATAGAAATAGCTCAAAACAATCTCATCCTCATAGTTCATAAGACCCACATGTATCCCATAAATCTCCAATGCTCATTTTTAATGTTTCAGTCTCTATTTTGAAATAGAATTAGTTCATCAATCGAGGGCCAGGATCATTATTACTACTTCAGTACTTCTCATTTCTTCCCTTTCTTCATCTTGACCATATTGGTTCTGGAATCTAACAATGTACTGCTTGACCTCTTTTCAAATTATATCCTAACATATTAAGATTGGGTGGATCTAATATTAAGAAATATGGTTCCCTGCTTTGTTCTTCTGCAAACTGAATACCTAAGGGGTGTTTAATGTTCATTTTATTTGTCAGATTATAATTTTACCTACCATTCCAAAATAATATGCGGGGTTATAATTTAGAAGGAAAGCATAGATATAGGGGGAAGCTTTTATTTGGTCCCGCAATTTGACATATGGCAAATTTTGATTGGTTGAAATGTTTTTTCAAGTTAAAAAATGAGAGAGGGAATCTCCCCCAACACTATTTGATATTGTAGGGTGAAAAAACCCAATTAAATATTCTCTACAAGGTATATTAGTTAAAAATAGAGATCTTTTCCCAGTACTTTGTTTTATAGATTCCAGGTTCATCAATACCTTCAGCATTATTTGATACTTCTCTCAGGTAATGATACCCTCATCAGTACTTTGACATTTTATAAACTTCCAGGTTCTTCTGGTCCATTAGTACCTTCCCTCAAATTTCTTAACATTATTACCCTCCTTTCCCCCGGCACTATTTGATATTGAAGGGTGAACAAACCCAAATTTGAGTTTTCTCACCCTACACTAAATATGCTCAGCAAGGTATATTAGTTAACAATAGAAATCTTTTAGCAGTATTTGTTTTATAAACTTCCAGGTTCATCAATACCTATAACATTGTATTCTGGGTAATGAGAGAACTACCAACTCTAGTTACGACTGATAGACAGCATGAATTGAGAACAATAGTTTTTATCAGTGATAGCTTGGTGACAATACGTCCTCATCGTTTTCGTATCACCCGCTAGCGGATCGACAACTGGCTGCTGCAACAACTCTACAGCATCAAGTCAAAGTACTTTTTTCTCATCAAGTTATTTATATTGTGGAGCTCGTGTAGCGTTTTTCTCAATAATTATGCAGTCATTTTTACCAAACTTGGCTAAGCTTAAAATGTTCTACCTCAGTAAACTTAATTTTGAAATGTACTTGGAAATGAATGACATTTTGAATTACGTACATTTGGAAATAAGTTTCCTATTTGTGTTTAACATAAGAGTTGCTTTTAGATAAGTGACTGTTTTCTTGTAATAGTAACTATTTTATATTTTAAGCTTTCTTAACTAATATATATATATATATATATAGAATCATTATTGTAAACATCGGATTTGGCGAGAAGAAAAATCAGGGAGTCGATCAAACTCTATTTATCTCCTATCTTCATCATACATTTAGAATGGGAAATTTGTGCTCAGGTAGTTGTTTTTTTGATTGCAGGCAATGAGATCTAGCCTGATCTGAGGTGCAACCCCTACAAAGCTGTGTAGAAAAATTGATGCAGACGACTAGTATGGATAACACTGCTAAGATGTTCATATTGTCTAGATCATGAATTAGACAATGGAGGAAAAAGCCATTTTGAAAAACCCATTTAGCTGGAGATGCAATAATCCCCCCTCCATCCCTCCCCACCCAACCTTATATATATATATATATATAATAAGTAGTGTACATAGCAATACTTTTGTAGATGGTACTCTCTTGTGTTCATGTGTTAGAGCCTAAGAGGCATCAGATGTTTTCAATTTTTCTTTTCTCTTCCTAAGTTTTATCGAACACTTAATGTGATACATAAGTGTGGACGGTTATGTTTCTCAGGGTATGGGTGAGTGACAATAGACGAACATGCTAACAATTTGTTTACAGAGATATGTTGAGTTAAATTCCTTGAAATTAGACATTCTTGTCTTAACCAAAAACCCATATAATGCCAAAATATGAAAACATAGATGCCTAAGGAACTATAAATGATTTTTGAAATTTACAGTAGAAAGCTTAAAAGGTTTGTTCAAACAACAACAGATAAGTAAATCTGCATCAACATTTTGCTTATAATTAATATCTGGTTTAGCCTAACTTATATCATAATTGTCTCATTATAAAGTGTTTTACTTTAGCTTAATAATTTTTCATTTCATGGAATACTTTAGAATTATATGACAAACCAAGCTAGAGCTTCTTAAAAAACAAATTTGCAGGGAGTATTTTAAAGTGAAATAGACTAATCTAGGAGATCACAAATATGAAGATAATGGAGTTAGAACTATATATATTAGTATGTTGTAAAAAATTTTAAATAGGTAATCCAAGTCATTGGATTCGATGAATATCTACCATCGACTAAAATGAAGTGGGGATATATAAAGTTATGGGGGCTCAATGGTAGATTCATGAGCATTCAAAGAGAGTCGGGTTTGATATATGATAATATATATATATATATATATAATGTTTTTGGAAATGGATTAGTGGAAAGGCCCACAAGTCATCATAATTATTCAATAAATGTGACCTCAATAACTTCATATTTTTCGTATATGAATAAGTTTTATGAATAAATACTTCGCTTAGATTAATTTATTATAAGTGAACTTTAACACATAATTAGAAAGAAAGCAACTATAATTCGTTAGTAATGATGATTGAAAGTTACCATCTATAATCATTTATTAAAAGTCATTATTATTCCGTTGAGATCGCTTGATTTATAATCATTTAAATGTACATTTTGTAAGCCAACCGAGAAGTGATAAATATACATTTAATGTAAAATCACATTATTATAGCGAACAACCTTTAATCATCTAAAAAGTCATTATTATTATTCTTAAGTTGGATATTACTAAATTAATTAAAGGGGCATTACAGTAAGTTACCTATAGGACAAATGTCCACTTTTTAGACACTAAATTTTAGAAAATTTTCTTGTAAATTGCGAGGAAAATGGATTTTGAATTAGCCTCAGGGCTAAGATGTATCTATCTAGAAAAACGAAAAAAAAAGGAGAAAAAATGTTATCATTATCCCAATAATCCCTTCAAAATAGAATTTGAATGAACAGATTCTAACTGAAAATCAAGCCAAGATTTTGTATTTGAAATACTAAAATTTGAATAAAAACAATTAACTGAAAATCAAAGAAAGAAATATTTTCAGATAAGATCGTGATTCTCCTAACTCAAATTTCCAAAGAAGAAATCAAACTGGATCACTCCCCAAATCCTATAAAAGGCTATTACTCCCATTTTTTGTTGTGTAACTATCCAAAATGGCCAAGTTTTTCTTTGTTCTCTATTTGGTATTCCTCTTTTTGGCAATTTCTGGTGAGGCAAGAAATATGCCTTCACTTGCCACCATCAATGATTCAGCATTTAATCTTACTACTACTTACAAAAAAATTTGTCATCCACAAAGGTTTTCTGAACTTGGATTGGACATGAGTGAATATGCATTTTGTGATTCTTCGTTGTCATATGATGTTCGGGTTAAGGATTTGGTAGATAGAATGACATTGGCAGAAAAGGTACAACAGATTGGTGACACAACTTCTGGCGTTTCTCGGATTGGACTTGCTAAGTATGAGTGGTGGTCGGAGGCATTGCATGGCGTCTCCAACGTGGGACCCTGGTGGAATAGCAAGGCCACGTTTTTTGATGACGATGTCCGAGGTGCAACGAGCTTCCCAACTCCCATTACAACCACCGCTGCTTTCAATCAAACATTGTGGAAAACCATCGGACAGGTAACTCAAGACTATAGTACATAGAATTAGACATGATTATCCAATAGTACTAAACAAAGCATATTTGTTACATTTGCAGGCTGTATCGACCGAAGCAAGAGCCATGTACAATCTAGGACGTGCTGGACTCACATTCTGGAGTCCAAACATTAATGTGGTACGAGATCCTCGATGGGGACGAGCTTTAGAGACCCCCGGTGAAGATCCATTCACTGTTGGAACGTATGCAGCAAACTATGTTCGAGGTTTGCAAGATATTGAAGGAATGGAACAAACCAGTGATCCTAACTCCAGACCTCTTAAGATATCTGCTTGTTGCAAACATTATGCCGCTTATGATGTTGATAGCTGGCTCGGTGTTGATCGCACTCATTTTGATGCTCGGGTGAAATACACACACGAAAAATGACTCATATATGACTTCTTAATCTTTTATGGGAACTTTAGTTTAATCTTTGCTGGTTTCTGTTTGAAGGTGACTGAACAAGACATGTTGGAGACTTTCCAAAAACCATTCGAAATGTGTGTGAAAGACGGAGATGTCACGAGTGTAATGTGCTCTTATAATCGCGTCAATGGCATTCCTGCCTGTGCCGACAGAACGCTTCTAAAGGATACTATTAGGGGAAAATGGGGTCTTAATGGGTACTCATACAGAAATACCTCAAAAATTTCAAGGATTTAAGGATTCTGTACCATAACTTTAACTGAATAATTAACCTTTGATTTTGTGTTGCAGATACATAGTTTCAGACTGTGATTCTATTGAAGTAATGATAGACAATCATAAATTTCTCTCTGATGAACCGGAAGACGGGGTTGCTCAAGCTCTGAATGCAGGCTAGTGAAACTCTACTATTTTTCGACTCTCTTTTTTCATTTTTTTTTAGTTCAATTTTTGCTTAGTGTATGAAGTTATTCTTTTGTATTCATATAGGCTTGGATTTGGATTGCGGGAATTACTACACGAACCACGTTGGAAGTGCGGTAATACGGGGGAAGGTTCAAGAGAAAGAAGTGGATGAAAAACTCAAGAACCTTTACACTGTGCTCATGAGGCTTGGATTTTTCGATGGAAGCCCCCTGTTCGAGCATCTAGGCAAGAAGGATGTGTGTTCTGATGAACACATTGAATTGGCAGCCGATGCAGCAAGACAAGGAATGGTTCTTCTCAAGAACTTTAACGGAACATTTCCTTTGAACAAGGACGAGATCAAAACAATAGCTGTCGTTGGACCACACGCGAATGCTACCAGTGCCATGATTGGGAATTATGCAGGTATAAACATATAAATCTTATAATCACCAAAAGTTAGATCTTTAATGTAAGTGATCAAAATTTGGTTCGAAAATTGCAGGGATCCCGTGCAGAATCGTATCTCCCCTCCATGGCTTATCAAATTACGCGGAAACAAAATATGCAATGGGGTGCGTAGATGTGATCTGCAGGAATATGAGCTTCATATTCCCAGCAATGCAAGCTGCAAAGAATGCAGATGCAACAGTTATTGTTGCCGGCCTCGATTTATCAGTTGAGGCAGAGAGTTTGGACAGAACAGATTTGCTTCTTCCTGGTTACCAAACTGTGCTAATCAGACAAGTTGCTAAGGCGGCGCACACGTCTGTCATTCTTGTCATCATGTCTGCCGGTGGAGTCGATATCTCATTTGCCAGAGACAGTGAAGACATCGATGCAATCCTCTGGGCCGGATATCCAGGCGAAGAGGGCGGGAGAGCCATTGCGGATGTCATTTTTGGAAAATACAATCCGAGTAATGATTCATCTATTATAGTGTCTAGTTCATTATACTGTTTAGTCTTGTTCAGTTCACTGTAGTGACGCGTTATTTCTTGCCAAACAGGTGGAAGACTACCCCTCACATGGCATGAAGCAAAATATGTTGAAATGATACCAATGACCTCAATGCCATTAAGGCCACTAGACAGCTTAGGCTACCCTGGAAGAACATACAAATTCTTCAACGGCTCGACCGTCTATCCCTTCGGCCATGGCCTCAGCTACACCAAATTCGAGTACAAACTAACCGCGGCCAACAGACTCTTGAACATCCAATTGAGCAAGTTCCAGCACTGTCGCAACCTTAACTACACCTCGGACGGTTTCAAGCCCGACTGTCCAGCAATCCTAACACAAGACCTCCAATGCGACGACTTCCGATCTGATTCGACGTTGTGGTATCCAACACCGGAACCGTCGACGGAAGCGAAGTCGTGATGGTGTACTGGAAACCACCCATGGGAGTAAAAGAGGGTCCCATTAAGCAGTTGATTGCATTCCAGAAGGTATTTGTGGCTGCAGGACAATCCCAGAAGGTTTCTTTCCAGTTGAATGCTTGCAAAAACTTGGGACTCGTTGACTACAAAGGATACCATTTGTTACCATCTGGTAGACACACCATCATGGCTGGAGATGACTTGGTGGCATTCCCAGTTGGTATCAACTTTGAACGGGTTAATAATTAGGAGATTTTCAACCAATTGTTTAAATTAATTAGGTGCTGATTTGATTGCCGATTAGGCTTTCTTCTTCAGTTTAAAGGGATTTAGAATAATTAGTCTGCTAAGTCTCATCAGTTTTGAGATCATTGTTACGTATCATTTCTTCTCATTTTCATTTTTTTCCTCGTGCTCATAATTAGCTTAATTTCTTGAACAGGGTTTTGATCAATAACTTGTATAAATTTCGGGTTTTTTCTTGGCTAATCGATTAAATGTCGGTTATTGGTAATTTTTTTTTGTTTAATGAAGGTATTATATGTCTTTATCAAGTTATGGAAAACCACGTTTAAAAGTCAGATAATAGAAACAAAAGAAAAAAAGCAAGTGATAATGTTATCTTGAACGTGAGAGGCTGATATATGGAATGGTGCTGTCACAAGCGTGCTTTAGGGCATGCGCATAAAAACACAAAGGACAAGGCACCATTTCAAAAGCAGATAATTGCGACAATTGAATAAATAAATAATGCATTTTTTAATTCTTTTTATTTTTATAATGATAAGCTTATATTATTTTATGTATATTTAACTTCCAAGCCAATCAAATTGACAAATTATAATTCCGTGGTCCCTAATTCAATGTTAGCTATGGCACTCTTCACCGTCAAGAATAAAGAATTAAACTTATTATCCCGACGTGTCATCCTATATAAATATATTGAGAATGTCGTTTATAATAAATAAGTAAAATTTCAATATAGGTAGGTAGCATGTTTAAAGATACAAAAACTACTATATTTAAACTTAAATCAATAAATTTGAGAATCATTCAAAAATTAGATTCAATTACATCTAAGAACACAAAAAATCGTGTTTTGAAAATTTTAAAAAAATCTTGTTGCACTCTTAGAACGAGGTGAATGAATTGAATGTGTATAAGATAAGTCCAGTTCAACTTTTTTAAAGTCAATGTTCGAATTCTGTGTCACGTAAGATAGTAGTAATGTGTCAATAATTAAATAAATGGGGTGCAAAACAATTCATGCAGCCCACTGAAAACATACAAAGATTATTGGCACTTAATTATTATTTTAGAGCAGACATTGGTTGCTTAGTTTAGAATATTTAATGAGTGAGTAGAAGTAGTACAAAAGCATGTAAATAGGTAGGCCATTGACTTTTTAATAAATGCACATTATCAGAAGGTGGAATTAATGTCCGCGTGATGTTCATTTATTTGAAGAAATGACTAATCAACAAATTATTTAAAAGCATATCAAAGCACATGTGGATATGATTCTTCAAGCAGTCCCGATTTAACACTAACTTTTGGGGGTCACAAGCGCCAACCTTCTAGAGCACAATTTTTTGAATTTTTCCCTTTTTTTACCAAAAAAAATCATTTAATTTATGTTAAATATATAACGGCCAAAACTATTTACTAATTTCCTATTTCTTTGAAGATTTTTTTTTTTTGGTTATTTATTTACCTTTCAAATATCAACACCTCAGAAATTAGGGGAAAAGGCATGATTGTGTACCATTTTAACCTCTTCTTTCATTGGGTTTTCACTTTACTGAGAACTTTACCTATGATGATGGAGGTGTGAAAGTATATTTTAAACTAAGTAACTATCACGTGTAATTATTCATTTCCTGCAAGATTTTACCTATTCTTTTTGGGGTCGGTGGCCATAGGATTGGTAGGTTAAACCGCCAATGATCTTTTAAGCTCAAAATTTTAAAGGTAAATATTAAATCTCAATCAAATTAGGTGAAAAGATGAAGTGCATAGTTATCAACTTTTCTAAAGGGTTGAAGGTGAAAAAGATCAAATGGAGAGTGAAGCAATATTTAAATAAACAATTAATGAAATGTGTTTTCTAAAATAAAAAGTTGTATATTTTTCAACTTTTCATATGCATCTAAATCTTTATTTCTATTTTGAAATAGAAAAAGAATAAAATGAAAAAGAAACGGTTTAAAAGGATTAAAAAGTAGTTAAGAGGACGAATTTTCATTTTCATGCCTTTTTTGTCATCCTTCAAAGCGAATACTCCTTCCGTAGTAATCACAAATTTTCACATAAATCAAGAAAACATATTAAATTTAGTTGGGATTGTAAACTTTTTATATGTTCTTATTTTATCCTTACCATAATTGACATAAAAGTAGTGTGAAAAATGGTTAACTATTATTGAGAGATTGTTGGAAATATATGAAGAAAATGGAGAACAAGAATGCAAACAAACAAACAAGATTAAATAAACTTGAACACAAAAGTTTTTTCATTGCCCTCAAACTAGATTTGCTCCCTTTCCGGGATTAAGAATGCTTGAGGGATATCCAACAAACGTGTTTGAAGGATTGAAAAAGCCTTTTCAGATATTCTTATCACCAAGCAAATAGAAGAACCCAAGGTTGAGAACAATATATATAAAGAACATGTTATTCTTTTGAGTATGGGAACTCTTGGATTGATTTTGAATGTTTTTGATGTTCTTAGAATTGAATATCTTTATTTATAG
Source organism: Nyctanthes arbor-tristis (assembly GCA_963692815.1). Taxonomy (NCBI): domain Eukaryota; kingdom Viridiplantae; phylum Streptophyta; class Magnoliopsida; order Lamiales; family Oleaceae; genus Nyctanthes; species Nyctanthes arbor-tristis. Next base: position 13,390 of record CAVNYN010268989.1, read on the forward strand.
ATGTTCAACTGATATCACCGAAAATGCACCATGAAATAATAAAAGGATGCATCTATTAAGTGAAAAGGTGCCTCAACCGACCAAAAACGCTAGAAGAAAATCTCATGCAGAAATTTGGCCTGTGCGGAAGCACAGTGTAGTTTCTCGACCTATGCGTGACTTGTGGCCGCACAACAATCTCAAAATCTTTTTCCCACTTTCTCTTCTACCTCCCTATAGCAATCCACACTTGGACATCAATCCACACTTATGGAAATTTATGTTCTTAAACAAATTACAATAGATGAAATGTGTACTTTAATGTTCAACATTTCAACATCTTTAATAAGGGTATTTTCATCTCTATTTTAATGTTCAACATTCCAACTATCTTTAATAAGGGTATTTTAGTAAACTGAGAAATAAATTATACTTTCAATAGAAAAACTGAACTATAATTTGGGACGAACAAAAATGAAAAACATGTCTATCTTAGTGAGACCGTAGGAGTATTTTTTTGATGTCTTTATTTCTCTAGATTATTTTCATACATTCTAATTTCCATAAGAAAACCGTGCTTTACAGCTTGACTCATACCTAACACCAGTTACGTAAGATTAAATTTTATATATATGTGTCATTGTAAAAAATTGTACAGTGATCATTTCTTCTATATTAATGACATTTAGTCTTATAATTAACGTTGGTGTCAACAAAAAAGGGGAAAAGAAAAAAATAGAATGAAAACATCAAAAGGGTACACTGAAATATCAATAGTTGTAATTTTTTTTTTGGGGCAAAAAATAGTTGTCAAATTAATAGAATAATTATAATATAATAATAATATGTATATGAATAAAAGGAAAAACCAAAACACCCCTACCATTTATGCAAGTGAATATATGGTGAGTTCCACTAATTAATTAATCACTTCACATGGCTGCATATATTCAGTGGCATGCATGTATATAATCACATAATAGATAGTGTTAAATCGAGACTAAGATATATGAGTATCATAACAGTACGCGTACAAGGTAGAAAATTTTTGGTTACATGTAGAAAATGTGATGTTATCTATCTAGATTGAAGACTGATGGAGATGCTATTTATCTAGTTGACATATATTGAGGATGAGTGGAGATGCAAAAATATATGAGAATATTATTTCATTTAACACCTAATAAATAGAATAGAGACCAATCTCTAATTTAAATAAATACTACATCCGTCTCACAAAAATAGTCCGGTAAGTAATTTTATATGAATTAAGAAATAATAGTTAGTATACTTGAAATATTAAATTTTACTTTAATTTTTCACATATACTCTTATGTCTCATTAATTATTTGAAAGACATTTAATGTATACATAGTTGAGTAACAATAATTAATTAAGAGCATATATAGAAATAAAATATTAAATCTATATATTTAATATAGTAATTAAATTATCTTTTTGAGACGACTGAAAAAGAAATACTTAATTATTTTTATGAGACGGAGTTAATAACATTATTCAGATAGAAACTGGGGAAGCATTAGCATTGGCTGTGGCCTGCTGTAGTAAATAGTAATAATAAAATTCTGAAAAGTGCATTTACCCAAGAGATTTGGATTTCCAATAGTAGATACGCATTTTGTCAAACCCACCTTTTTTCTTCACGCGTGCTCTCTCATCCAACGCCCACAAACCCATCCGCATTACACGGAAAGGGCCCTCCATTCTTCAATCCTACGGCCCATATGTCCCTCCTTTGACTCCTCACATTTCCCCATATTCCCCCCTCGCTGTTACTGCGTTATATTCACTCCCCCCTCTCTCTCATTTCACGTTCTGTTGTTCCTTTCTTTCTATCCATCAAGAAAAAGAAAAGCTGTTCCTTCACCATCTTGAAGCTTTGAGATTGTTCTCATAAGAACCCGTGCTTGATTCTTGTGTTTTTCTCACTGGGTATGCTCAAATTTCTTTCTTTCCTTGTTTTATTCGCTTATTGTGAAATTTTTCTGTGGGTATTCTGCTCTTTATGGGAGGTTTTGAATTTCACACGTGTCAATAATAATATCTGCAAGTTTGTGGGTTATGGATCTTTGATGAGTAAGTACATAATTGTTGATTATATGTGTGTGGGTGTATTTATTTAAAGGGGATATTTTAATTCTTTATTGATGATAAATATTAGATTTTTATATGATTTTTCGCTGATCTATGAATATTGGTGCTGATCTTCGTGGGTTTTGTGTTTTATAGTCTATGCAGACCTTTTGATTTTTATGTTTCTATATGAAAAAGCACCTCTTTGTTAAGATTTCAATCTTTAACTGATTTCATTACTAATATTTTTCTCGAGCCGTACTTAAAGATCGCGTGCTTCCTTGTTCACTTTTCTTGGATTGATTTTGTCAATTGCCCCTTAAGATGTGTTTTAAAGTTGCCACTTGCCAGGTTAATTAATTATTCGTAGAGTTGATCTGGAGTTCACAAATTATGTTAATATTTCTCTAAAAGGGAGCCATTTGGTTCGTAATCGTTCTCTGTGCTTATTTAATTCATGGTTTCCAACTGTTTTGTTTCAGAACAGGCTTGGATTTGAATCAAATTGCAAATTGGGGCTGAAGAAGTTGATAAACATGCCTTGGATGTCTCGGTATTGTGGGAAGTCTGTGCGATTGGCGGCTTTTTTTTGGGTTATCCTGTAATTTGATTTCGTTTGGTGAGATTCCTTTCCATATTTATATAAGATTGACATGTTTTCCGTGCATAATAATGCTTTGTATAGATATTGCCTCAAGCACATGCTTAGATGGAATGCACCTATGATTTTATAGTTGTGTTTATATTTTGTATCCATAGACGATTAATTGAAAGTTGGATGTAATTGTCTTTAATCTGATATCCTTAAGGCTTGGCTCCAAATGCAATACCATGAGGTAGACTTCAGCCTCAGAATTTTGTTAAGTTAGAGAAGAAACTTGAAATTGTTTTTACGATTGAGTTGAAATCCCATAAATGGTACCTTCCCGTTGTTTTCTTGAACTACTGTTATGTGTTGCAGATATATTGGTGGCTAATATATAATTCCGAATCTCATTTTTCCTTTCCATTTGACTAACAGTTTTAAGGTGGGAATATTTTGTAGGTGCATTTAGTCCAGTGGAGGAATTCCGTTGACTTTACTTTGCTATACCTAAATTTGTTTAGAGTGAGAATGTACATTGCAGTTACTCAAAAGAAACATCGAAAACCAAAGGAACTTGGAAAGTTTAAAATGACTGTTGGAACCATTGCTTTCTACCAATTGATGCAAGTTTGCCAGGTCAGTCTGCCTTTTTGTTAGCAGTAATTATTTTGTACAAGCTGGCTGCTTTAATCTTCAGTTTGAGATGGAATTAATTTCTATACTTTGGGTTCCTGTGTTTTTACCCTGGATACTTTATATTATTATTATTAAATCCAAATTCAAGGTGGAGCATGCATTTCTTTCTCTTAGATGGCAGTCAGTTTCTACATAATGTTGAATGGCTGGTTTATGTGTTTCTTTTGCTTGCAGGCTGAATATTTCCGTCAGTTGCTTAAACCTGTTACGTAGTCTTGTTTGGTACTAATCACCTTCTAGGATCGGTATTGGTGGCCTTTGTCTGTTGAAATTTTTGAGGTAGCATTCAACGCAAAAATTGTTCTTTGGACTTGACAGCTCTCTTTCACTATGATGGATACACCTTAGGTGTACCTGGAAACGTCTTATTAATTAGTTTACCGCTCAAAAGCTTTTGTCCACTTTGCACTCCAAGAGACCCTTCTGATAGCTGCAGATTTATTCATCGAGGTTGTACTTAGTCCTCATGCATAGTGACCGGGAATATTTTCCTCAAAATCCTGTCCTTCCTCTTCCCGATCAAGTGGGCAGTTACTACATGAGCAAGTCTCCTATTGCATCCATGTTTGGTGGAACAATTCTGCCTTCGGAAATAAAACCTTCTATGCCCTTGCCTGGTGTTGACTTTCGAGCCTCCGAGGCATGCCCGAGGAATTTTGTAATCTTTGACCAAACAAATGATAGAAGTCATATCATGTTCCATCCTGAGATTGGCTCGAAATTTCCGTATCCTGATTTTGTGGTTGGTGCATCTAACTGCCTAAACAAACTTGGTCGGAAGGACGTGGATAAGGAGAGAGAAATAACTTCTTTTAAGGAAGATTCTGATGATGTTGATGCACTATTGAGCACAGAATATGAAACTGAGTATGATGAGGATGAGGTGAGCACAGCACGAACAGATGCAAACTATGGAAGTGATTCCTCGGATTCATGTTCTAACTATGAATTTCTGTCCAGAAAGAGGAGACTATCTCTTTCCAAGAAGCCCTGTAGTGACAAGAAACGTCAGAAAATGCGGAAAATGGTAAAGGCATTAAGAGGCATTGTTCCTGGTGCCAACCGAATGAGTACTGTAGCTGTTCTTGATGAAGCTGTTAGGTACCTGAAGTCCCTCAGGGTAGAAGTGCAAGAGATGGGAGTCGAAGATTCGACAAAGTATGTTTAACTATGCCCTGCAGCAATGAAGATTGAACTTGATTCAGTCACCACGTCATCTGTCTATTGCCCGTCACAAAGTTTGCGAGCTCACAGGTGCTTCCAAAGCCTACGTCTGAGTTTTTTATGAGTTGTCTTCTCTTATCTGCCTTTATGGTAACCATTCAATAATGTTAAGTTCCAATGGACATATCAGCTTCTGTGGTGTCTTCTACATAGGCAAAGACTGAAATGTAAAATGTTCCCAGAGGTATTGTGGACAAACAGTTCGTGTAGTTGACTTGATATGTTTCAATCTGTGTACTATGTCCAATGTATGTTTTGTTGAATAAGATCTAATGTTAGAACTTCTTAACAATAGTTGTTGAGAAATCGTCTCTCTGCTTCTTCCCTGAATTCTTTTCGTTTTCTTTAGGCATGCAGATGCGGGCATATGCTACATTTCGTTGTCCATTTATGCTTAGATACCAAGAAACAATGCAGATACCAAATAATGCATACTTCTTGACGCCTAAATATGCATTGATAAAAAGGAAAAAGAGAAAAATGCTATTTGTACTGCAGACACGTTACTAATCTGCATGCAATTGTTCTTGTATGAAAAATGCTACTTCCATTGCAGATTACTCTACGTGCAATTTTTTTTGGATTTTAGATTTTAAGGTTCCGAAAATCCAGTCTTGGCAGTCGGTAGAGGGATTTCTCATGATTGGGGTAGTTTGGAAGGGGATATCCATCAGAATGTGACTGATTTCTGTGGAACCACCACCATCCAATAATCATCACAATATCCACTTTACATTGATCTTCTGCCCACTTGCATTTACAGACAGATAGGCGTGGGGAGACAGGGAGTTGAAGACTATTGTCAAACCGCGTTTGGTGCACAGAGTTTTCCACATACAAGAACCCATCTCCAAATTCCTAGTTTTTTACTTGTTTTTACTCCAAATTCCTTTTCAAGTTGACTCTGTACATACAGCCATGAAAGTGGTCCTTTCTAAGTTTGACAAAGAATGGAATGGGATTTTTAGATTTTGTCTGAACATGGTGGGTAGATTGGATAAATCTAACACGTTCCTGCAAGTTGATCTTTTGGGCTTTCTTGAAATGTTTGGCAAGGTGCATTGGACGACTCCGAACCGAATAAAAGAAAGAAAAATAAATTAAAATCATGGCGGTCGCACTCTGTAGCACCGACGAACCAAAGATGACCTCATTCCTATAGTTTCACTGTTCTGTTAATGTCCGGTTATATAGCAAGTTGAGTTTAGGAACTTTCATAACAAGTTGGAGAAGCTAAAATTTGGACCATGGTAAACGATATTAAGTCAGAAGTCTTCATTTTGGTCCACTTCCAGTGCTTTAAGTCCAAGTTTTCTGCTTCCAAAATCAAGTTATATAAGTGCATTGTTACTTGGTATTTGAGTATCTGTAGAAGCAAATGCAATGGCGTTTCAAAGAGTTGCATTTGCAGTTTTCATGTATTTGATTTTCCTAATTGGGCTTCTTCGTGCAGAAATGAAGCCAGTAGTTGAGATCGAGGCTTTAAAAGAATTCAAAAAATCCATGTTAACTGATCCATTAGATACACTTGTGGATTGGAATGATGGCAACCATCATTGCAACTGGTCGGGAGATCGGAAGAGCACACGTCTACCCACATCATTTCCATCTCTCTGGTCGACAAGCAGCTGACTTCCGATCTCTCCCCCTTCCTAGGGAACCTTTCCAGCCTCCAGGTTCTTGATCTTACTCTGAATTCATTCACCGGAAAAATTCCACCTCAATTAGGATCGTGCTCATTGCTTACTCAGTTAATCCTTTATCAAAACTATGTTATTGGTCCTATACCAGCAGAACTTGGAAATTTGAAAAATTTGCAGATAGTAGACTTGGGAAACAATTTCTTAAATGGAAGCATCCCGGACAGCTTGAGCAACTGCACGGCGTTGTCACAACTCGGCCTCATCTACAATAATCTCACGGGGGTGATTCCATCGAGCATTGGTAACTTAGTAAACCTTCAATTTTTTGTAGCTTATCGTAACAATTTAAAAGGTCCCATACCTGCTTCTATTGGTAGATTGAAAGAAATGCAAGCTCTTGATTTAAGCGAAAACTCCCTATCTGGAGAAATCCCTCCAGAAGTTGGCAGTATGTCAAATTTAGAAGTTCTCCAACTGCATGTGAACTTCCTTTCTGGAAACATCCCTTCTGAACTTGGTTCTTGTAGGAAGTTAAGTTTGGTTCGTATGCATAGCAATCAGTTCACTGGTGGCATTCCCCCGGAATTGGGAAATTTAATCAACTTAGAAGTGCTGTCGTTGTATGACAATAAGTTGAACTCCACAATTCCACGCTCCTTGAGTCTAATGAAATCCTTAACTCAATTGAGACTCTCACAGAATGAGCTGGGAGGTGAAATACCTTCTGAGATAGGCTCTTTGAGTGCACTACAAGTGTTGACCCTCCACTTGAACAGCTTAACTGGGGAGATCCCTTCGAGTATAACAAGCTTGAGCAACTTGACATATTTGTCTCTAGGCTTCAATTCAATTTCAGGGTCAATTCCCAAAGATATTGGATATTTGTCCAATTTGAAGAATCTAACCCTGAATGACAACCTCCTCAAGGGATCCATTCCATCTAGCATTATAAACTGTTCCCGTCTTCTAGTGATGGTTGTGGCGAATAATAGACTTACTGGGAAAATACCAGAGGGGTTGGGGAAACTGTCGAACCTTACATATTTATCCTTGGGGAAAAATAGAATCTCGGGGACCATACCTTTGACTGCAAGAATCTGGAAGTACTAACTCTAAGCCAGAATAACTTGTATGGTGTCCTAAAAGCTAGCATTGGCAAACTCACCAGACTTAGAATCCTGTATGCGCGTGATAATTCATTTTTTGGGCCAATTCCAAGTGAGATCGGAAATTTAAGTCAACTGATGGATTTGGCAATTCACAGAAATAGGTTCTCGGGTCCAATTCCCCCAGAGTTTTCGAAGTTAACACTTCTCCAGGGACTTGTACTGAATGACAATGAGTTGGAAGGACTAATTCCTGAAAGCCTGTCTGAGCTCAAACGACTTACTGATCTCCGTTTGCGTAACAATAAGTTTGTCGGGCCAATCCCACGTGCTATCTCAAAACTTGAATGGCTGTCTTACTTGGATCTTAGTGGAAATAAGCTTAATGGATCACTGCCCAAAAGTTTAGCACCTCTTAGCAGATTGACAACCTTGGATATCTCGCGCAACAATATTACTGGATCTATTCCCGGGTCACTATTGACAAGTGTGAAAAATTTGCAGATCTACCTTAATCTTTCATACAATTTCCTGGACAAGACAATCCCGGAAGATATTGGCATGTTAAGCATGGTACAAGGTATCGACTTGTCAAACAATAATTTGTCGGGGAGCATTCCTAGATCACTAAAGGGGTGCAGAAGTTTAACCTCCCTAGATCTGTCTGGGAACAATTTCTCTAGCCAAGTTCCGGGGGAAATATTTTCCCAACTTACTGGACTTGAAAGCCTGAATCTTTCCAGAAATCAGAAAAATGGAACACTTCCTGAATCTTTCACAAGCCTGATGCGTATTTCATCCCTTGATTTCTCCCAAAACAAGTTCGAGGGTGTCATTCCTGAAAGCTTGGCCAATATTTTGAGTTTGAAATATCTCAATCTTTCTTTCAATCTGCTTGAGGGCCGTGTTCCTGAGGGTGGTATATTTCAGAACATAAGTTCAACTAGTTTACTAGCAAATCCATCTCTTTGTGGAACAAAATTTCTCAAGTCATGTAGCAACAAGAGAACTCCCCATCGTCTCGGAAAAAAGACATTGTTCATCCTTTCAGCACTTGGTTGTGCATTTATCCTTGTTAATCTGCTATTCGCAATTTATGTCATACGCCGTAAGATCAGGAAACAGAAAACCAAAGAACCAGAGAATCCAAAGCTTGAGTTTGAATCAGCATTGACCCTCAGAAGATTTAGTCCAAAGGATATAGAAGTTGCTACTAATTTCTTCAATGAGAATAATATTATTGGTGCAAGCAGTATCAGCACTGTGTACAAAGGTACATTGGGAGATGGAAAGGTAGTAGCCGTGAAGAAACTGAATCTCCACCAGTTAGGAGTTCTGATAAATGTTTTGACAGGGAAATCAAGATTTTGGGGCAATTGAGGCACAAGAATTTGGTTAAGGTGATCGGATTTGCTTGGCAGGGTCGCAAGCTTAAAGCATTGGTTCTGGAATTCATGGAAAATGGTAACTTGGAAAATGTAATACATGGTTCAAACGAAGATAACTCTGGTTGGACATTTATACAGAGAATCGACGCTCTAGTTTCCATCGCAAGTGGATTGATGTATTTGCACTCTGGTTACCAATGTCCTATCCTGCACTGTGACTTGAAGCCGTCTAACATTCTTTTCGATGCAAAGATGGAAGCACATGTGAGTGATTTTGGCACGGCACGGATCCTTGGTACTCACCTGGAGGCCGGGAGCAGCATCTCTTCAGCATCAGCATTTGAAGGGACCATTGGCTACATGCCCCCAGGTAATTTTTTCATGTTCATTCTTGAACGCCCTTTCCTCATCTTGGACTCTAACTTACGAAAAACACTACTTTCCTATGTTTCAGAATTTGCATACACTGTGAGAGTAACAAAGAAATGGGATATCTTCAGCTTTGGCATAATAGTGACGGAGCTAATCACAGCAAAAAGGCCAACAGGACTTATAGATGGAGGAGGATTGACAATTACTTTACATCAGCTTGTGCAGAAAGCACTTTCAGATGGAATCAGTGGCCTACTTCAAATTGTTGATCCTTATTTAGTTCCATATACTACCAAGAAACATGAGGCAGTCGAAGGGCTTCTCCATTTAGCGTTGTCTTGCTCCTCCCCGGATCCTGAGAACCGACCTGACATGGAAGAAGTGTTATCATCCCTGACAAAGCTTCGTAAAATGGCATAAATCCCCTCGAGGCGATTGCTTCTCCATTTGAGCTTAAAATCATAAATGCTTCAATCATGCAATGACTGCAAGCTTCCTCAGAATTTCGATTATAAGGAAAGTGAAGAAATAAACAAGTGCCATTGTGCCACATTGCCACACATTTATCAGTGGCAAATCATGTTTTTGAACTGAATGAATATTTTCTTTTGTTTTCTTCAACAGTGAATAATGTTGTAAATTGTCATGTAATTTTTATTGATTTCGTGTCGTCTTTCTTAATGCAAGGAATTGAGGTCATATTCTTTTCTATATTACAAAGGGGGGAGGGGATCGAAAGTTTAAATATATATATATATATATATATATATGGTAAAATACTTTAGTTTACCTTGTGATTTGTAAAAAGTTTTCTGCAGACTACAATTAATAGGACTCCCCTTTTCAACCCAACGATCCAAATAATTACATAGGACTCCGAATCAAACGTTCAAGCTTAACAACGAGCAAAACTGAAAAACACGTCCACCTGGTTTCTTCTTCGTGAAATATACTGGAAAAATTTCCTTGACGTCAAAGATAGTTGTACAACTGAAATTTTTGAATCTGAATCGAAGGAAATTCCTGATGTTTTGAAAGGGAAATGATGGAGCTGAGACCCACCGATCTCATATTTTGCCTCTGGGAAGTCTCCGTTTGAAGTTTTGCGTATTATCAAATTTGAGTTTTTCTGAATTACAGCCACAGGTATGCAAATACTACTTAATCTTTACCATTCGATATTCATATTTCTGATCACGCAATATTAACTTGTGAAATTAGTTCTTATTTTGAGATTTTTCTTCTATATTATGTCAATTAGATTCCTTTTCTTATCGTAAAAACGATGCGTTTTCCCCCCACAACGACTGTCGCTCCTTTCAGGTCATCTCCAACCGAGAGAGTAAAGCGGCAAACTTGCCGATTTTACCGTCTCGTTTGGCTCCTGCAATTTGCTGCTGGAAACAGTGGGACGCCATATTAATTTGCTGCAATTTGGCGTCCTAATGTTAATGCTGTTAATGGACTGCAGAATGGTGCAGTTCATGTATTTAACAAAATGCTACTGATTTGCGTAATTTTCGTCATTTTTCCCCTTCTTTTTTAACAGGTTGTATAATGTGTGCTCTGAATAACGTGTTTGAATTGCTGCTATTTTGCAATTTATTGTTCATTTATAATATGCTGGTTTAATTTTTCTAACAATTGTGTTTGGAGTCAGAGGCTAGCTCTGTTCTCATCATTAACTATATAAGAATCAATATGCAATCAATTAAGTTGCACTTCAAATTTCGAAAGCCAAAACAACTCCGTTTCGAGTGAATTTCATGGAACAAAAATGACATCATTTTGTGACTTTAATTATGGTTGTAGGCAGGTCATGGGACTTATTAGGACAAAATGAGGTTTGAATTACCAATAGTATCACACGGGAAGCTGTGGAAAGTGTGTCATTGTTATTTCTTATAGGTGTTGCAGAATATTTTCCCATATGTGAATGTAGTAGAACCCAGGTACCGATCTCAAAAACAAGCCTATTTAAGTGAGGCCACAACATCAATGGCAGATTCTATGATTATCAGTTGCCTGGGTGAATCGTTTAGTCTACTGAACAATTTCTGATGCTAAGGATCCTTACAATCGAGGCAATAGCAGAGCATACTCTTGATGGCTTAGTTGGACGACCCTAATACAATGTTTACTATTACTTGATTTTGGATGCAAGCGGAAAACAAGAAACTCAGAAAGCCATAGAGATAGAAAGCACAAGACTTTATTTAGTAGAGATCAGACTGAGGGAAGAGGTCTCCTTTTATATCGGGTGACAGCCCTATCTGGACTTCACAGACAATCCTCATGATGAAATTACAACCACGCAACACGTGTTGGGTCAGAGGAAAGTCGATGATCAGACTGAGGGTAGAGGTCTTCTTTTATATTGAGCGAGAGGCCCCTCTGGACGTCACTCACAATCCTCATGACGAAATTACAACCACACAACATGTGCGTCGGGTCCACATGGCTTCAGACACATACAAACCAATAATTCAGACATACAACTCAATGACTTTGACACTTCACGTGACTCTTGTACAATACACATAACAAACAAACGACTTTAGCAGAATGGGAATCTACTTTATTTAAAGTAGTCTTCGCAGCCTTTCTTAAAGTTGTTTTGTCTTGTCACAGTGTGCCAAGAAGATTTGCTTACCTCATAACATATTTTTTATAATACAACATGTTATGAGGCAACGGTTGCTGCTTGTCCAACATGGAATTCCCAGTTGTTTTTCTCCTTCTGACTATTGGTATCATCACCTTGATTATAGTCCGGATTTTCTATGTTATATGTCGAAGCAGCAAACTAGTTTATACTAGATCACTGGGACACCTTAGTACACTCATTGTTCTTGGATCTGGTATACTAGCTAACCTGTACCAGTATTTTTCACAATTCAGTTTTGATTTTGGCCTGTGAACAGGAATTCACTGCATAATCAATTTATCTTTCTGCAATATAAGACATGATTGCAGTGTTGGTGTTGTTTGAACCGATTGTAGGAGGGCATACTGCCGAGATGCTAAATCTGTTAGCGGTTCTACAGAAAGACTGGTTTAAACCAAGATATTATGTCGCTAAAGACTGGTTTAAACCAAGATATTATGTCGCTGCTGCAACTGATAATATGAGTCTTCAAAAGGCTCGTGTTCTTGAGGATTTGTTGATGGCTGAGGTATATCCAGTCCTATATTTCTTGGAACCCAGTACTGCCTGGATATAAGCATCTTAGAGATGTGAAATCTTAAACACTCAATTGTCAGTGATGCCTTGACAAGGAATTTTATGGAATTATTATGCTAGTATTATGAAACTCTGCTGCTACTCAATCCAAACTCTGCATGACATGCAGAGGTTAAATTTCATCTGCTGGTTTATGGAATTATGTAAAGAAGAATTACTCCTTCCCTGCTTCTTGAATGGCGAACAAACACAGAAATTTAGTACTTGACAATGTATGACCTGATATATTCGTTCAACCACAAATAATCATCCAAAGGGGGTGGGCACATGGTTGATTAATTAAGAGCGCAGGCAAAAGGGATTACTTTTAACCAAGGTAGGGCTTCTTCTCAAAGAAGTCGACATTGGGGGCTCTTTATAAACAGCTCTTGTGGATTAGTTCTCTCAAATGATATTTTCTGTATGCTCTCTGTTATTCTAAATTCTAACACATGTCTAGCAGCCTTTCATGACCATGACTTACATGCAACAGAAGATACCATAATCACTAACTGCTTCTTAACTAGCTCCTGTTGTATTAACTGCCAATCGATCCCTTTCTGGTCACATCACCTCTCAAGTTCTATGTCAAAATTTCATAACTGGCATTTTCAATGTACATTTTGTTTTGTGTTAATAAACAATTAAACATTAGTTGCATCTTATATCTTGGGACTTTATTCATGTGTTGGGGATACATATATGATATATGCATCTCAGCATCTGAAAGGGAATATATTATCATCCATGTATTGATTTACATACATTACGTTCGATAACATGTATTGATTTACATACATTACGTTCGATAACTGAATCAAATTCTTCCCTTTGGCTTCTAAATGTTTTGTGTGCTGTGAATCTTTTGATGCTTAGGAATTATTATAATGTACGTAACAGTCTAAACTGCTACGCATTAGGAAGGTTCTCCACTTCCTTTAGCAAGCTGACTAATTAAGGGAAGAAAGTTGGCGAAACTGGAAATGAAAAGACTTTTTCCCATTGGGAAAGTTTGCAGGAAAAGCTTTGTATTTTGTGCCTTAAATTATTGCCGTTTTGGCCTGAATTCCATGCATTCTGAAGATAGATTTCTTTTTTCTTTCTTTCCTTTTTTCCCCCTATTTTTTCTCCTTTTTAGGCGGGGGTTGATGTGGTGGGAACTGCTCATTTCATGCAAATATATAGGAGCCGAGAGGTTGGTCAATCCTACATAACTTCCACAGGAACAACCTTGATTGCTATAGCCCATGCGTTGTGGCTAATGGTTAAGATGCGGCCCCAGATGGTATTGTAACTGTCCCTTTTGTTGTTTCAAGTTTATTTCTTCACTATATCAATGCTTGCTGATACATTCTTTTCCCAGATTTTGTGCTTTCAAGTTTATTTCTTCACTATATCAATGCTTGCTGATACATTATTTTCCCAGATTTTGTGCAATGGCCCTGGAACTTGTATACCCCTATGTACAATTGCATTTCTTTTCAAGGTTTGAACATATTTACTCAATGCTACATTTTATTCCTTAATCTTAGAGGCCATTCGACATTCCAAAAGTTTATCTTTCACCAACTTCATTAAATCTGAAGAACCTCCGTTAAATTTTATTTATTAATCAACTTCAAATCCGTCTTTTAGTTTTTCGGTATTAGGTGGTCATCCATCTTCTATGTTGAGAGCATAGCTAGAGTGAGGAGGCTATCTTTGAGTGGCTTGCTTCTTTACAAACTACTCATGGCTAATCAATTAAAAACGAAGTACCCTCGAGCTAATTATGTGGGCCGTCTTATGCAGCTGATTTAATTTATACACCTGCTGTTCCGTGCTTCAAGCCAGCACCCATTCTTCTGTATCACAGAATAGTATTTTGCTCATAAAAGGTCTATTTCTGAAGTATCATAATTGTCATATGGGCATGTCGCTGAAAGGTATTGATTATTTTCCCCAAGTTAACATATAGCTAACAGTGATATATAATATTTCTGAAACATAAATTTTGAGTTCAGAAAAGTAGATTGTTCAACTGAGACAGAAATTATAGCAGTCACTAAGGAGAGAAGTTAATTGGTGAAACCTTGTCACTGCTTATTTTTGCATGAAGAACCAAATTTTCTTGTGTTGGAATGGAGGGATTTGAGAACAGTGCATACTGACAAATATATATGCTTTTCTTTTAGCCCAAATTAGGTAAAATAACTTTGTCGAAATCTGCATATTTTATTTTTTTTAGAAGACTCTTGCCACATTTATGGAAGGATAATTCTATTTGGACAAAAGATGTGATAAGGACATGTGGCCAATGTGATTACCATTGATGTAAATAAAGGTGATGTGATGTGTTGAAAAATAGGATCTTGTCATGTGTCTTTGTGCAATTCTTGGACTTGAAATCATCAATGTGCTACTGATGCATATAGGATACGCACCCCTAGATCACTCCCTTTATTTTGTCCTGGAAGACTATGAAAGCACATCAAATGCTAAAAGTAGTAATTTATATTGATTCTGGGATTAACATAAAAGGTTTTTTTTGTTTTTGACCATGTCTAGTTAACCAAAGGAGAAAATATGCACAGGAGCTAACTACTTCACGACAACAAGAAAAGCCTTATCCAGAATAAGTTTAGGGTCGAGTACATGAAAACATTTTTGTCATTTTGCTTTGTTTCTTGCTAGATCCACTGAAAAGATCTAAACCAACTAGATTTTTAGTGTGATTGATTTCTTTCACTAAGATGACTTTCACTGTGAGTGCCTTCTGCCTTTATCTTCAGGATCATCAAGATAATGCTGATACATATAAGAAGCAAAACCCCACATAGCCAGCACCATGGCTATGGCCTTCAACCCCGTCATGCTGTCATGGAGAAAAATCACAGCAAGAACCGGAGCAATAGGTAAACCTAATATACTTATTACACCAGCAAAAAGGGAAGAAACCTTGAATATCAGTCCAATTGAACCCACTGTGAAAGCTTGCCATGCCACTGCTGTCCAAAACAAGTTCATAACATAGGATACTTTCCCAGTTTTAAACATGTCCATTTCTTTGTTCAAATTCTTCCAGTCTCTGCTCGCGAAAAGTGCTATTAGAATGAGGAACGATGCAACTAGATTCTGATATATTGTCATCTCCAAAATGGCCTTTAGAGTTTCCTTTTTAATGATCTTCTGGAAGGCAAGCTGTGTTAGTGATAGAATTAAAGCATAGCAAGCAGCTGCAATAATGGTGAATGTGAATCCTAATGCATATTTCCCTTTTGAGGCTTTGTTCGAGTCTCCAGAATCCTCTTGGAAAACAAGAAGGGTTGACGAAATGGTGAGGAGGACTAGAGAGTTGAGTATATAAGGAGTGAACTTCTGTCCATTGAGGAAATAAGAGAAAAGGGCATTGAACCCCAAATGAGTAGCAACAATTAGAGTATGGGTTGTAACTGGAATGTATTGAAGTCCAATTGAGTACATCACACAATCTGCTGCTAGAAAAACTCCAAGGGAAACATAGACAGATGCAAGGATAATGAGAGAAGGCTTCTTTGTATTGAATTCTGTATTTGAATTGTTAGTAGTAGAGGTGAATAGAAATGGTATGAGAACTGGAAATCCCGCACATTGGACAAGTGTAGCCATCCAATTGCTCTTTCCACCATTGTTGTAATACAGTCGACCCAAAAGTGAACCAGTAGACTGCCCCGCAAGGACAAATATTGTATAAATGGTCATCTGTAGCCACCATTTGTATCTTTTAAGCCAATGGAAGGAAGAATGTTGAGTGTTGATGTTTGCTTTTTCTCTCGAATTTACTTCTTCAGCTCTATGATCTGGAACTGAAATAAACATGAAATTAGTATATTGCCTCTACTTTCTGCCTTATTCTTTATGTGAGGGTGTTGGGGGAGGGGAAAAGAAAATGTAAACACCTCAGTAGTTTATAATGTCCTAACAATTTGTATGCCTAAGGTAGCATTTTTGACGGATTCAACTGCTAGTTATTTTCATTGAATGTCCTGACTATACTAGAACCTGTACCACAATAAGCAGCTCCAACGGGACCACTTTATTGTGGCGGATTGTGGTTGAGAATTCATCCTTATCACGTCATGATTTTTCTCTTACTCTAACGAAAGGTGGCACTTACAACTCATAATTCTCTTACACTCTTAATTATGGAAGTTTTATTGCAGCCATGAAACAAGTTTAGCAGCACAAAATTGTCAAATATATTCCAGCCAGAGAACAACCATCATCATCATCATCATCATCATCATCATCATCATCATCATCATCAATACTGGATCCCGAGCATTTAAAACTCTCATCTACGGGGGTCGAAAGAAACAGAGCTTAAAGCTTTTTGCAACTCATATATGTTCAAATTAGCATATAAGAACTTATAGGGGAATCAAATTTTATTTACTTTATCTAGAAATAACTTGCTCAACTATAATACCTGGCTGTATTTCTTGATCTTCTCCCATGGCAAGATAGGCAGACTAGGATTCTGACCTAACACTCTTTAACAGGATAATCTGGATATTTATTATAAATAACGGGAGGGATATCCTAGTTTATGATGAGAAAAATCAGCATCTGTAGTGTCAATTTTTAGTAATTTGTCCTGATGCATAAATTTCTTTGCTAGTTGTTGACTAGTCTTTAATGTTGTTTGTCTCATCTTTTCAATATTGCTTTTTTCCATGTGGAAGAAACTGCATTACTAAGGTGTTTAGAAATGATGTGGTTTCAAATTCTCCTTTCCAAACTCGACTGATGAATTTTGGCTCAAGTTAGTTAACGAATCCATTACGTATCTGGTTAAGGGGCCGGACTTTGTAGTATCCCCGAAATAGTGGTCAATTGGTAGCATTCATCTCGTCTCGGTATTGAATTCTGCGAGATTCATACTATACTTAAATCTCATTCTATTTATCCTCGTTGCAATTTGCGTATTTTTAATAACAACTTTTTATATTATCCATTCTATATGGCATACCAACAATCTTACACAACTTATAAATCTTAGGCTAGGCTTTTGAAGCATTTTATTTTAGCAAAAAGGAAAGAACATTTCTTTTCATAAGTTGTGAGTCTTGTGACTAAACAATGAACTCCGGTTTTGCTCTAGAGCTCAATTATTGCATACTTATATAACCATATGTAATAAGTTTCAATTAAAGCATAAAATTGGTGTACTAAGAGTGTATAAATTCTCTAATTTCCTCCTTTGTTTTTTTAATTGGTCTATGTAATAGATAGGTTGACAGTTGGCTCTTTATGGAAATGTCAATCGAGCCATAGATCTTTTTCTTATGGAGATGTCCGTCGAGTCGAGCCCTAGATCTTTTTCTTACAATTAACTGTAAGAAAGGTAAGTACATAATTGACGCTATTTTTTAAATTTACACTTGAGGTATGACATATTGGCAAAAATAAGTATATTTCTTGATTTTTGTAAATTATTATTATTCTGTCAGAAATTGATTTCTTGATTTTTGTAAATTGTTATTTTCTCACTAATTTTAAGAAATGAATGTATTGTTGCTTCAGAAAAAAGAAATGAATTTATTGTTATTAACAGTTTATTTTTTTTCGATAGACTAACAATTTCATTTAATTGTGACCAACTTTAATGTTATTTTATTTTAAAAGATAATAAGATTCTGAAGCAACGGGAACACCGCCTAGTAACACTGCCATTGTACTACTACTTTTTTCACCTACCACCGCACCACCACATAGTAACAACTTCTTGTTATAGTACCACTTATCTGCTGATCATGCATCACATAGTAACAATATGTTATCGCAACAACACGAAATAACAACCCGCCATTGCACCGCTACTGGACAACCCACAGTCGCATCACATAATAACAAAAGCCATTAGTAACAATTATCATGGTAACGAATACCATAGATCAGCACCCCACACATCACATAGTAAATATATATATATATATATATAGAATATTGAAGCATAAACTAATTTAATACCATATTTTTGGGAGGAAAACAAATCATTGGGCAGGTACCATATTATTATTACTCTGTACGAAATGGTGGATTCTTCAAAAGTATCTGAGGTAGTTGCTATCTGTTTTGCTTGAGGCCGGAGAATGACGTCCAGTTAACCGGTTAGAGCAAGGGGAACTTCGGAAGCATCATCGGAAGGTTTTCCTTCATTCTTCATCTTCAAATCATCAAGATACTGCTGATACATATAAGAAAGAAAACCCCACAAAGCCAAAACCATTGATATACCCTTCAATCCAGTCATTTTTTCATGAAGAAAAATCACGGCAAGAACCGGAGCAACAGGTGTGCTCAGCATGCTGATCATATTTGAAAATAATGATGAAATCTTAAATATCAATCCAGTACAGCCAACCGTAAAAATCTGCCAAGCAACTGCTGTACCAACCAAGTTCATAACATACAACACTTTCCCATTTTTGAAATGCTCCATTTCTGAATTCAACTTCTTCCATTCCCCACTTGCAAAAAGCCCTATTAAAATAACAAATGATGCTACCACATTCTGATAGAGTGACATGTCGATTACGGCGCTCATCGTCTCCCTTTTAATGATCTTCTGAAAGGCAAGCTGTGTAAGAGACAACATTAATGCCCAACCAGCAGATGCAGCAAGAGTACATATGAAGCCCAAAATGTACTTGCTTTTCGTTGCTTTGCTTGGGTCTTCTGAGTCGTCATTTTGGAATACAAGAAGTACAGAGGAAATGGTGAGAAGAACCAGAGAGTTCAATATGTAAGGAGTAAACTTCTGTTTATTGAGGAAATAAGAGAAAAGGGCATTGAATCCCAATTGGCTAGCACCAATTAAACTATATGTACTGACTGGGAGATACTTGAGCCCAACTGAGTACAACAGACAATCTGCTGCTAGAAAAATCCCAAGGCAAATGTAAATCGATGCGAGGATTAAAGTAGAAGGCTTTGTTTGGTTGATTTCCGGGTTTGGATCTTTGTGTTTTGGAATGCATAAAAATGGCAGGATAATTGGAAATCCTGCACATTGTACAAATGTAGCCATCCAATTGCTGTTTCCGCCATTGGTGTAATACAGTCTACCCAAGATTACTCCTAGTGACTGCCCGGCGAGGTTAAAGACTGTATAGATAACCAGTTGAAGCCACCATTTGTATTGTCTAAGACTTTGGAGCAGAGGATTTTGGGGGTTCTGGTTTGCATTTTCTGTGGTGTTTATCTCTTCAGCCTTCTGATCATTACCTGGGAAAAAACAACAAATGATTAGAAAACAAAAATCCTGCTGTCCATCTTGCCAAGTTACATATAATCAAATTAGTCCCAAAACTAAGAAAACATGAATACAAGACATTTCTTGGTATAATTCCATTTAGGCGATGGACAAGTTACTCGTTCCTCTGTTTGCAGGAACGGAAGATGATTATCAACATGATTTCACCGGGCGTTACTACCAGTGTCTGAGCAAATAGAAAGGAATCATTCCAAATAAAATATAGGCAGAGGAAAAGGAGAACACGAAAAAAAAAAAAAAAGAAATCGTCTCCAGTTTCCTAAGCATATAAGGTGATATCTTGACTTACCTGTGATAGCTGCAGGAAGTTCTTGAGCTTCTCCCATGGCAACTACGCAGAATATGAGTTTACACTGTAATTCAAGCTGGAGGCTTTGGAATAACTGAAAAACAAATGGGAGAAGAGTTTGGCAAAGATGATAAAGAAATATAACTTGAAAAGGCGCTCTCACGCTGACAAGTGACGGGGGATGGAAGCCAAATTTGATATTTGTCCATAGTTCAACTTATCTTAAAATTAATTAATGTATGTATTTGGTCCATGCTTGATTGCAACTAGGCAAGTGGGATTATTTTATTATTATAAGCGCATGTCTAACGTGGGAAAAAATCCAAATAATGTATCAAATTGAGGAGCTAAAAATCTATCTTTGGGGTGGAAATGGGTAAATGAGGACATTGCCAAAACTTGTGTGGCCAAGGGGAGGGGGAAAAAAGAGGCGGCAAACTTCAGTTTCACGAATGAATGCACATTATTGAAAAATACCTATACCCATATCCACCCATACCCCCCAACCCCCTCAAAAATAGGAAAAAAAGAAAAAAGAAAACTTTTCCCTACATATTATTTGAGAATAAGTTTCATACCTTTAGCTCTTTCCCCCAACACTAAACATTTTCTATAAACAAACCAGAACGAGAACCAAAATATAAAAATAGTATAATACTAAGACATCATTTTAGACAGAAGTCTAAGATTTTATAAGTTTAGTATAAAAAGAATACTACTGATACGTGACGATTTAGACTACTTTAAATGACATTCGTACTTTAAAGATGAAACATAGGTGACTTAAAATGTCTTGTTATAGCTATTCAAAATAGTCAAGCGTCTTTTTTCCCCTCGCATTGCCTTCCGTCCAAGATTCTGTAAGTTTAGTATTAAAAGAACATTGTTTCGTAAGAAATTAAGCTATTCTAAACAAAATTCACTCTTTAAAGATGGGACGTAACCTACTTAAAATATCTTCTTATAGCTATTCTAAGTTTGAGTGGTTTTCTAACATCGACTTTGTGAGATAAAACGTACAAGGTATTTTATCGTATCATGATCCCGACGTTAGTATTGCTTGAGTTGTATTTTTGGCATATAGTTGTAGGCAGCATATAATAATAATGTTCATTAGAAGCGAAAGTAACTTAATAGGGTACTTAGTACTAAATCATTCTTGTTAGCTATCTGTGACAGCCACGGTGGGCTATTACTGGATGGCAATGACCGGTTACGTAAAGAACTGACGATTCCATCTTGTAATAAAACTTCGCTAAATAACATTCGAGTCTCTAACCTTTAGAACTTGTTATAATTGGATCCTCTAACCTTTAATCTCTGGCAACTTCAGCCCCTAACCTTTAAAGGTCAAATTTGGATACTACGACGTTCTTAACTTTTGATTTCTCGCATGCGCGATTGCTAGTAATTCATTTCAAGTGCGCTAATCAGCATTGAAAGTTATGCTAATAAATTTTCACCTTTGAGAAGAAAAGTATGCTAATCTCTATCATCACACTAGAAATTGTGCCTCTTGTCACATTAATACACCTCTTATTGCTAAAAAACTTTTTGATTTTATGGTTTCACGTTAGTGTCATTTAAGAAAACAAATAAAAAACATCCTTTTTCAATATTTCTACTTTTCAATCCAATATCAAAGATAAAACTTCAAATCTCTGTGGTGTTATTCAGGTTTTTATTTCCTTGGACTCTAAATCTATGCTTGATAAATCCTATAAACTATATGCAGCGAAGCTTTCAAGCACTTGACGGGGTAGGCGGTTGATATTGTTTGAGGATTACAATTTCAATTCACATGCTTTTCCTCTTGGATTCTTATACTTGAAGTTATTCCCATTTTTGGTTTTTCTTGTTGTTGTTATTTCCAACACGAGTTTCTCATTCGGGGGCAGAGCCAACCATCGGTATCGTAGTGTGTCGAAAATGTAGATTAATACTAATTCGTATATTAAATTTTTTTGTGTAAATATTTGTATGGCCAAAAAATGCTTTTTACTAAAATGGGGTGTGCTCAAGCATAGGCCAGAACCGGCCTTGACCCTAAGCGAGTCGCTTAGGGGGCCCATCCGAAAACTCTAAAAGGTAAAACATCAGTCTTTTCCAAATATATATTTAAATAATAGAATAAAAATATTTATATGCATAATAAACTTAAGTTGTTAGTTAGTCTTGATTGCCCAAAAAAAAAAAGGGAAAAGGTTGTTAGTTCATCTAGTGGTAAAGTAATTAAATTTAAATTTTACCCCTATTAAAGATCAAAGGTTGGAATCCTCTTACCAACATGTTAGATTAGATTTATCTGTCTTTTCAAACTAGTAATCTAAACTTTTAGTAATTTCATTTAATAATAATATATACTAATTCGATTTGAATTTTTAAAATTTATTAATTTTCAAATAATGAATGTTAATTTTGCATAACAATTTTATATTTAATTTATAACAAAAGGGGCACGTTAGTACTTTAGTTATCACATCTTTGAATACGTTCTTTTTAAATGATAAAATGTATTAGAAATTTTAAAATATATGGCTTAATGAAATAAAAATTCTTTTGAATATTTTTAAAAATGTTTATCTATTTTTTAAAATTTTGAAGCATAAAGAGTAATAGTTCAAAGTTTAAAATGTTAAAATCATACTAATTAGCCTAGAATAGAATTACTAAGAATGCCCCATTTAAAATTTCGTTTAGGGCGCCTAAAATCTTAGGGTCAGCCCTGAGCATAGCTTGGCACCCCCTTATATCCGCCTCTGCTCTCATCTCTTGTCGATATGGAATATAAGCTTTGCGTCCGAGATACAATAAAAATAATGGTTGTTGGTCTTCATGTAGAATACTAACAACAATAAAAATATCTATCATATAATCATCAGCTTTTGGTAAAAATGAGATCGGAAGAGCGTCGTCACTTTATATGTTCTGAATTGCAGGTTCAGACACTAAAACTTGGGAATCATCATCTGAGAGTTTGCTTTCAGATTCCATCTTCATTCTTCAAATCATCAAGTGATCGAGATAATGTTGGCACATGTAAGAAGTAAAACCACACAAACCCATCACCACCATTGCTATACCCTTCAATCTAGTCATTTTTCATGAAGAAAAATCACGAGGAGCAACAGGGAAGCCTAGTATGCTGATCACATTCGAAAATAATGACGAAACCTTTAATATCAGCCCAACATAACCGACAGTAAAAGCCTGCCACCAAGAAACTGCTGTTCCAAGCAAGTTCATAACATAGGACACTTCCCCTGTTTTGAAATTCTCCATTTTGCATTCAAATTCTTCCAATCCCTGCTTGTGAAAAGGCCTATTGAAACAGCTAGTGTTGCTGCTCCCTTCTGATAAATAAGTCGATTATGGCACACTAACTGTGCCCAACTATTGGTCTAGCACTCTAGCTATTGACTTGCACTGACTGGGAGATATATTTTTATTGGTCTATATAATAGGCAGGCCTGCAGTTGGCTTCTATAGAGCCATCTGTTGGGCTCTAAACCTCTTAGATTATCACAGTTACTGTTAAGTATATCAATAAGATAAAAGTTGCAAGTAGACTTAGTATGGTGCCCGCTAATTTGCCAAACTTAAAATATCTTTATTTATTTTCTGTTGAAATATAACCAAATTTAATACCATAGTTCTGGGATGAATACAATCATTGGGCAGGTACCATACTATTAGTTTATTCTTTTTCTGTACAAAATGGTGGATTCTCCAGACTCCAAAAGTACCTGGGGTAGTTGCTATCTATTTTACCAGAGACCGGAGAACGATGTGCTGTTAACCGATTAGCGTGAGGTGAACTTCAGAAGCATTATCAGAAGGTTTTCTTTCAGACTTCATCTTCACATCATCAAGATAATGCTGATACATATAAGAAACAACACCCCACATAGCCAACACCATTGCTATACTCTTCAATCCAGTCATCTTTTCATGAAGAAAAATCAAGGCAAGAACCGGAGCAAGAGGCGTTCCGAACATGCTGATCAGATTGGAAAATAGTGATGAAACCTTAAATACCAAACCAACACAACCAACTGTAAAAGCCTGCCAAGAAACTGCTGTCCCAACCAAGTTCATATCGTAGGACACTTTCGCAGTTTGGAAATGCTCCATTTCTCCATTCAACTTCTTCCAATCCCCACTTGCAAAAAGCCCTATTAAAATAGCAAATGTTGCCACTACATTTTGATACAGTGACATGTTGATTACGGCAGTTATGGTCTCCTGTTTAATGATCTTCTGATAGGCAAGCTGTGTAACAGACATCATTAACTCATAAACAGCAGATGCGGCAAGAGTACATTTGAAGCCCAAGACATACTTGTTTTTTGTGGTTTTATTTGAGTTTTCTGAGTCCTTTTGTAATACAAGAAGTATAGAGGAAATGGTGAGAAGCACCAGAGAGTTGAGTACGAAAGGAGTAATCTTCTGTCTATTGAGGAAATAAAAGAAAACGGCATTGAATCCCAACTGGCTAGCACAAATGAAAGTATATGTGCTGACTGGGAGATATTTTTGTCCAATAGAGTACAACATACAATCTGCTGCTAGACAAATCCCAAGGCAAATGTAAATCGATGCAAGGATTAAAGTAGAAGGCTGTGTTTGGTTGATTTCCGGGTTTGAATTTTTCGGTTTTGGAGTGCATAAAAATGGAAGGACAATCGGAAATCCTGCACATTGTACAAATGAAGCCATCCAAGTGCTCTTTCCACCATTGTTATAATATAGTCTACCCAAGAGTGTTCCGAGTGCCAGCCCTGCTAGGACAAATATTGTATAGATAACCAGTTGAAGCCACCATTTGTATTGTTTAAGACAAAGGAACAGAGGATTTATTGGGTTGCGGTTTGCATTTTTTGAGGTATTTACTTCTTCATCTTTGTAATCATTACCTGGTATTAAAAAAAAAATGAGTGAGTCCTTCAAGTTACATATGATCTTTTGTCCCAAAACTAGGAAAACATGGATAAATGTTAGATTGACATTTCTTGGTATAATCTGATTTAGGTGATCAATCCAGCAGAGGAAAAAAGCGTTCTTGCTCGTTCGTCTGTTGCAGGAACAGAAGGCAATTATCAGCCTGATTTTGCCAGGCAAGATCTACCAGCACCCGAGCAAATAGAAATGAAACATTCCAGATAAACCATAGACACAGACAAAAACATAGTATCCAAGTTCCTAAGAATATCAGGTGATGTCTTGACTGACTCACCTATGATACCAGCAAGAAGTTCTGGAGCTTCTTCCATGGCAACTGCCAAGAATATGAATTTACACTATATATCAAAATGGAAGCTTTGGAAGAAATGAAAAATAGATCGGAGAACATTTTGGCGAAGGTGATAAAGAAATGTAAGTTTAAGAAGCAAGCTGACAAATGACAGGGAAAGTAAGCCAAATTTGTATGTTTTTAAATGAAGACCGCAACCAAACCAGTAATTTGTCCATGTTAATTCAACTTGCTTTCAGAATTAATTAATGGATTCACATTTAGTCCATGGCTAATTGCAACTTTGCAAGGGGGGTTTTCTTATTACAAGCAAAAACCAGAAATGGACCACGTTCCAATTAAAATGGTAACTAAGACACCATTTTAGATGGAAGTCCAAGATTTTCTAAGTTTGACCTGAAAAGAATATTACGGTTATGTAGATACTTAGGTTACTCTAAATGAAATTCACTCTTTAAAGATGAAACTGACTTCAAATGTATTCTTATAATTGTTGTCAAAAATCAGCTTCCGTCTATGGTATAAAAAGAATACGACTATTAAGTGTAGAAATGTTCAAGTACCAGACTTCTAGTGCCATAAATGTACTACACTCTCCTCAAATAAACGTCACAAGGGCACCAAATGGCTAGTGCTTGAACACTCTTAAATGGAATTCACTCTTTGAAGGTGAAATGTGGCAGACTTAAATTGTATTCTTGTAGCTAGTCTAAGTCGTTTGAGTTGTATTCTAACATCAAGAACTTAAATGTATGTCCCTAACACAACCCAGAAGCTAGCATTGCTTGAGTTGTATTTTGGTATGTTATTTTATACAGCATAGTAATATTTACCGCTGAAAGCCAAAATACATAGGGACGAGGGGACTTAGTACTAAATCGTTCTTGTTAGCCCTCTGCGACGGCCACTGTGCGACACAGTAGCAATGACCGGCTACATAAATAACAGACGATTCTTTTTCCATCAAAAAAACTTCGCAAAATAGCATTTGAGTCTCTAACCTTTGGAACTTTTTTATAATTGGGTCATCTAACATTTAATTTCCGACTACGTTGGCCCCTAACCATTGGACAGTCCGTTTACGCCGGAAGTCCTTTTCGGAATGAAACCTTAGACCATCTCCAGTGGGTAAGTCTGTCTGAAAAAAGGAAAAAAAAAAAAAAGAATCTATATGGAACCCAAGAAATGATACATTAATCCACGTGGTTCTCAAAATGTCTCCAGTACGATCCAAAATTGGACAGCAGGTTTGTGATTTGATAAATAGTATTTTAATGTTTGTGTCTGCATTTCTCATCTCAACTTAAAGAAATTCATCACATCTGTCTTGCATTATTTTCTCTCTCTTGCAAACAGCTACTATTCCCTCATTTTGACCGACGGCGCCATTGGAGATGCTTTTAGTATGGCTGTTAAATAAATGTCAAATTTATATGTGATGACGTTCCCTAATTTTTTATTTCTAATGCACATGTTAATATTTCATTTCAAACATGCTAGGTTCTTAACCATTAAAATATCACACCTGAAATTTTTTGAGGAAATTACAAAACTTGACACTTTTTAATGTGTTATTTTTAAAATTAGACCACTTTTTAAACTTATACAAAAATGTCACTTTTCCTTTTTTGGGACAAAATTACCCATAAACAAAAATTTTAATATCAATTCTAAGAGTCTCAATTCTTTGATCTCTTCATCCGGGCACCAATCCAAGTAATTGAACTTATTAAAATCTTTCTTGATATTTGCTGAACAATGCCTAAATAGTCTGCGAAGTCAAGACTTTCATTACACATTCATCGTCAGATCTGTAGTGATTGGAAAAGAATTTGACATTGGTGTAGAAGGGAATGTTGCTCAAAATGGCAAGACGAAGTCAACTGTAGTTGTCTGTGACCGGAATTCGTCGGCGCATCAGGCGCGTGGCCTACACGCGCAGATGGCCCGTAAGTCTCAACTGTCGAGAAAAGAAACTGTTTAAATCTACAGTATATAATTGTCGAAATCTATAATTCAACTGTAGAGATATACAGATAAGTATCGAGAATTATCGCGATTAAATGTCAATATATACAAATGAATTGCATAGAAATTTTTTTATCAAACTATAGTGTCGAGAATTAGCACTTATAATTATAATTATAGAGATATATAAATAAACTATAGAGATATATAGATATAAATAGAAATTATTGCTTAAGGGCAATAATGTAATTTTATTAAAAAATTACCATTTTTACACAAGTTTTTAAAGAGTGCCATTTTTTAAGTTTGGTTTTATTTTTTTACCATTTTAGAAATTGTCTCCCCTTTTTCTGACAAGAACTTTCTAGTTTGACCGTAAATTTGTCGAAGCTTCAACAATCTACAAAATGACCATTGCATTCAAATTTTAACATTTTAACGGTCAAATCAGTTGTTTTAAAAAAGTGACAACTCATTGGAAGTTTCCATTTCCTTGAACTTGAAATCTTAAATTAATCTAACATCATATATATGACACTATATATTATCATACACTCATATGGTGTACATTGTGATTTCTTATACAGTGTGTCTCGATGAACGCCACATAAGCATATATTACGTATGGCGTTATACTATATAGTATTAGATCGGGACTACTTGAAATCTATAGTTGATTAATCTTATAAACTATATATAAGCAGCAAACCCGTCGAGCACTTGATCTTAGTGTTGGATATCATTCGAAGACTAATTTCAGTTCCTGATCATAGGCCTTTCTTCTTGGACTCTTATACTTGAAGTTATTCCCGTTTTTTTTTTTTTTTTTTTTTTTTCTTTCTCCGTTATTTCCAGCACAAGTCTTCTCTCTAATCAATATGGGATATAAACTTTGCTTTCAAGATACAATGACAATAATGTTTGTTAAGTATTTATGTAGTACTAATAACATGAAAAATATCAATCGGGTAATCATAAGAATGTTCAGGCATGAGATAGTGATGTAACAGACCATCACACCCTATTCAAATCACGTTAGTGGCTTTGTATAGTTACAGTACACATGTTTGAAGTTTGAATGTTTTCACAACTTTCCCAAAAATACAAAATGATAACCAATGCCTGTCACTTAATGTCTTGCTGAATTGTGGGTTCATACATTGAAAACTTTGGAAGCATCATCTGAAGGTTTTCTTTCAGCCTTCGTCTTCAAATCATCAAGATAATGTTGGTACATGTAAGAAGATCGGAAGAGCACACGTCCACATAGCCAACACCATTGATATACCCTTCAATCCAGTCATCTTTTCGTGAAGAAAAATCACAGCAAGAACCGGAGCAACAGGGAAACTCAGTATGCTGATCACATTAGAAAACAATGACGAAATCTTAAATATCAGCCCAACATAACCGACAGTAAAAGCCTGCCATGAAACTGCTGTCCAAAACAAGTTCATAACATAAGACACTTTCCCTGCTTTGAAATTCTTCATTTCTGAATTCAAATTCTTCCAGTCCCCACTTGCAAAAAGGCCTATCAAAACAGCAAGTGCGGCCACTCCGTTCTGATAGATAGACAGGTCAATTACTGTCCTTATTGTCTCCCTTTTAATGATCTTCTGGAAGGCAAGCTGTGTTACACAGAGCATTAGTGCTAAACTAGCAGCTGCAGCAAGTGTGCAGATGAAGCCTAAACCATACTTAGTTTTCCCAGTTTTGTTCGAGCCTGCTGATGAGTCGTTTTGGAAGACAAGCAGCGTGGAAGAAATTGTGAGGAGAACCAGAGAATTCAGTATATAAGGTGTAAATTTCTGTCCATTAAGGAAATAAGAGAAAAGAGCAGTGAACCCCAACTGGCTAGCACCAATTAGAGTATATGTCGTGACTGGAAGATATTTCAGCCCGATTGTATACAACATACAATGTGCTGCAAGAAAAATTCCAAGAGAAATGTACATCAAAGCAAGGATTAACAGAGAAGGCTCTGTTCTGTTCAGGTCTTGGTTTAAATTTTTGCGCTTTGGAGTGCATAAAAATGGCAGAAGAACTGGAAATCCTGCAATTTGTACAAATGTAGCCATCCAAATGCTGTTTCCACCATTGTTGTAGTAAATCCTACCCAAAAGTCTTCCGAGTGACTGCCCCGTGAGGACAAAGACACTATAGACAGCCATTTCAAGCCACCATTTATATTGTTTATGGAAACCGAATGAAGTCATTTGAGGGTTCTTTTTTGTACCTTCCGAGAGGTTTACTTCAATGTATTGTCCATCATCTGGTGAAAAGACATCAAATGATCAGTTCATAACAACTATAACTTGGATAAATTTGGTCTCTGATTAATTTCCTTACCAGGGAGACCCTGAGACAGTTCTTGAGCTTCTTTCATGGCAAAAAAGCCGGGAATGTGAATTTATACAAGAAACTAAACTACAATATCTAGAAAGTGAGATGTATTCAGTAGAAAATGGAACTGTAAAACAGCAAAGGTGATAAAGAAAGGCACTGGCAGTGGAAGGCAGCTTAGTTTAATCTTATTTGAAAACGAGATTGACTGTTTAAGACAAAATTAGCCGACTTACATATATAATTTTTTAGCGCCGTCTCCAATGTAGCATTGTTCGAGTTTCTTAGAGTAATTGTTGCTTGCGGCAGATGATATTTTGCATTAAAAGCCAAATATGATTGCATGATTCTTGTTCACTCCGGTGGCCACCGTGAGACTTAACTAATAGCAATTGGCGGCAGCGCGAAGGACAGACGATTCCATCTTTATTCAAATTAAACTTTTGTTTCATTTGCACTAATTTTGAGTACCATTTACTCCGTTATTTCGTATTTTCTGTAAGTTAAAAGTAGCATTATTTATTTTGATCTATACAGGTTTTCGAAAAAAAATTCAGTGCAATTTTTTCAACAGTGATAATAAAGGTACAAAATTCTTGTATTTCCGTCTCAAAATGTTAACCTAATTAACTCAAGTGCTTTTATATTGAGTATTTGGTTATCATCGTTAGTTGGTACAAGAAACTAAGACTTAACAATTATGTATATATATTCTGATTGAATCTCGTGAACGATACAAAAGAAGCTGTCAAGAACAGGTGACTCCGGCTCTGGGAAATTATCAAATGACACATTCTCCGAATAGAAAAATTGCTTTGGCAGCTAATATGTAATTGTTTCTACATTTTCTTCTCAGCATTGGTTCACAACATGAGGAAGAAGGTGCAAACAAAAAGGACAAATGAAAAAATACGAATTACGTGTGGACCATGATCTTACAAACGTTAACCTCTTCTGTGATTGCTATTTTTCTCTGTCAAACTTCGGAGGCAAAACTGAACACGTTCTGTAACTAAATTGCAACAATCGTACGTGTGATATTCACTGCTGCACGAACTAGATCTGCTTCCCGTCCTAGCATGTCCATGTAAATTCAGTTTGTATGTCCAAGAAATATTTGTACTGACCTGGTTTTTTAACCCCTGCATAAGCCATATGGTTTTGTTTAATCTGCAGTTAAAAGCCACAAAGCACACTGCGTGGTTGAAATAAGTGAAATACTTGGTCTTCTCGGCTTTAACCGAGTCTCATTAAGCTTCGGCTTTTTGTTCAGTTCACAAGTAAATGCAAAAAAAGAACTTACTGACTAATGAGGAATCTGAAGAAGAATTAACGAAATGCAATATACACACACAGAAATTGCTGATCCAGCAACAAAATTGTTGAGTAGCTTTCGGTTGTCTCTTGTGGGTATGAAAACTGACTTCAATGTGTTGGTTAGTGCAAAAATCCGACATGATATCTGTTAAAAAAAAAAAAAAAAAGAAGTAAAGAAAACGAAGAAAGAAAAGAAAATTAAGTAACTTTAAAGAGTATTATGATTATCATTTTAAAGATGAACTGATGGTGGCATACCAAGATGTAAACGGAAGTTGTGAGCATGAAATTAAGCATAGGATAATCTGGGATGAAACAGAGTAGCCATTTGGGTTGTCCATTAGGCGTATTTGATCTGCACATGAAATAACCTCTTATAAATTAGCTTCAATTCAATTATCATACTGGTCTGGAAAATATGGACGCATTCCATGGAAACGTTATTGCTCTCATATTCTCCTAATAGCAAGATCTCTAAAAATTTTAGTCGCGTTAATTGCAATAGAGAACAATTCTGTTCATACATCATGGAGTTCCTTGATAAATATAATTCACGGGAATGTAATCACATACTATACTAGCCTATTTAAATGTATAATGTTTGACATATGCAAGAATGCATGTAAACAGCGGGGAAAAATGTAAACACACCTCAGCCAGATGTGAAACTGGGAAATATAGGTTTCCAAAGTAATTTTGCCAAGCCACCTGATAGCACAGTGCAGTTTTAAAATTAAAGCAACAGGAATGTGGTATTTGATTGAGCTTTAGCAGAAATACCTAAAAATCTGTGCAACTGAACAGGCATCTTAATTAAATTACTTAAATGAAGAAATGAATGGAGAACTTACGCAAAAAGGGTCAAAGAAAAATTCCGGATATGCTGACTGAAATTCCGCAAACAAATATAAACACTGCAGCAGAAAAGGAGCAGATGAGAAAGGAGACCCTTTAGATAAAACTCTGGAAAGCACTGGTTAAAAAAACTATTGGGACTTTCTAATCAAATTGTACTTAAAAAGGATAAATTGGAAATAACAATAGAAATTCAGAACTCCGAACTTGGTCTAAATTATATCAAGAAACAATTTCAGTACACACGTTATGGGTATCCATGATGTGTATGGATGGAGCTTGTTGTATGCAACCTTGTCCAGCTTGTATATACATTCATACCACAAATAACCCACCTGAGAAATTGAGAAAGAAATCAGATAAATTATTAATACAAGCAGAAATTAATTAACTTCTTACCCAATAGGTTAACTTACAATCAAGACAATTGCAACAACGGATGTTTTGATAGTGCGTCTGCGCTTTGTATCAGACTCCTCCAGTCTTTCCATCCACTTTTCAACCTGCATTAGCATTCTCTTAAATTAGTTTTCAGAGTATAAGATAAAACTTCGGAAGTTCAAAAGTTTGAGACACTACATTGGGATGGAAATAGGCATAGATCATTCCAATGATCCATATGTATCGATCAAGCCCAGATCTAAAATGCCACTCATAAAGTCGAGGAAGATCTGGCTTTGCAGGATCATTATAGCCTGTCATCAAGAAAAGTCAATTGAAAATTCACTTTACAAAGTTAAAAGTGACAAATAAAGTTCAGGAATGTAAGAAAGCTATATACGGTCCTTACTTAAGAAAAATGTAAAGGGACTCCAGACAAGTTCAAAAACTCCAGGAATTTCCCATATCAAAATGACCACGATGAAGCACATAAAAAATTTGAAAACCATCACTGATTTTATCTCATTATAGTTGTGGCCAATACCCAGGGCCCCGTACACCATTAGAGTGAAGAGCGTGTGCATTGGGCAGATATAGTACAGCATGTAATCATTGTTAAGAATGATACAACAGAAGGCCACAAAAAAGTTGAGCCTCCACATCATCTGCACAGAGGAAACGGTCTAAACTTAGAACCTTGATAGAGAAACAAAAATGTGTGAACATAAACTACCAAATGCAGAATTTGTAGTTTGAACGATAAAGAAAAATGAAATGATGTAAAAGCTAGACTCACCTGAGTAAATCGAGCAAGACTGAAGTCCTTTCTGATGTAATAATAGGAGAAGTTTCCGAACCCAGTCATCCAGACATAAGCAGCAATGAAAATACGAATTGCATTGTATATTTCAGTTGCAGCAAAGTAATGATACATCAAAAATAGAACCTGAAGGAAATGGAAAAAGAAAAAGCACACGATCTCAGGAACTTTTTGGGTAGAGAGAATACAGGATGCAGTAGCCAGTATGGACTATATTGCTACAGCTACAGTCTACAGATATATGTTCTTGATAACAAAGAAGTGCAAAAAAGAGTTCTAATTTCCACCCATAAAAAGAATGTCATCATCATGAGATAACTTGTGATCCACTGCAAAACATAATCTACCACAAAATACACAACAAAAGGATGCTCATACAGTTCTCTTCATCCTTCTGACTGGAACGATGTTAAGCGGCCTTTTTTTGGGGTTGGGGGGGGCGCGGGGGGGGTTAGCTCATAGAAGAGAGAGGCATCAGAATTATTAAGTTGTTCTCCTACCTATGTCCTAATAGTTATTCATTAACAGAACACAGAAATGCTACACAGAGGGGGAAAAAGTAAATTAAATAAATAAATATATAATCCTTGCCTGCATCCATCCTTTCCACTCTTCTGTCTGATGGCGATTAAGATACATTATGGATTTTCCTGAAAATGCTGACTTGTCATTGTGTTTCTTGAGAGAAGTCATTGCTGAAGCTATGATAAGAAGAATGTAAAGGAAAAGGAAGAGGTCACGATTGTAGCTCTGTTGAAGAAGAAAAGAAATACAAAAGTAAATTAGTAGAAATCATTAGAAACTAACTATACTGCAATAATAATATCCGTAAGGCATCCTGAAAAATACCACCAAAAAATTGTGAATAGAAGGTCAGGGAGCAACATAATCTAGAATTCTTTGGATGTGAGGGCCAAAATAAGTATACTGTTCCAGGCTTTATTCTAGAACAATACTCCCTCCATCCCAAGATCAAAGTCAACTTTCGGGAATCAGTCAAATGAATAGTGTCTTGATTACCAAGGTAGAAACTTGCACTCCAAATTTACTTTAGAAAAAGTGACTTGCATTAAGTAAGACAACAATGAAAGACAAAAAAATTGTGAAGTATAGAATTATTGAGAAAGCAATGCCAGTTATTCTGGAGTTAGCTTTAAATAATGGGTCCTTTTGGCAACCATTTTAAATGGGTGGGTTTATAAATGGATTTAAAATTCAAATTTTGTACACATGGCATAGCCTTCACGTGGAGCAATGATTAAACTTATGTGAAGGCTTACATCACAGCAAAAAAGGTGGCTTGATAATGTGTTGCCATGTGTCCAAAATTTAAAATTCAAATCCGTTTATAAGTGAAGTTCATTTATAAATGATAGCCAAAGGACCCAATAAGATACTTCAAAATTGAAGACAGTGCATTAACAATGTGTGAGAGAGTATATGAGATTGCACCAATCAGAGCTAGTAAGGAAAATAATTTATGGGCCAACATTAAACTTTAGCTGCATTACACATTCTAAGCTTGTACATCCATGTGCGTCTCAAACTTAAAGTATAGAACAAGAATATTAGTCGTAATTATTCTTTTGACTGAAAGGATGATCCGTGAAATTATACAGATCAAATTTGTTTCACATTTCTATCTCCAAAAGTATGTTGCGGGAGTATATCAGGGGAAAGTAGTCATCCACTATTGCAACAGAATTAAATTCCAACTTAAGAGAGAACTATGAAAGAGAAACAGCACCTTAGTGGAATCTGCAAGCACATTCGTACGGTCACATATGTAGAAATAGAATAGGATAAACCCCAATTCAGACCTAAACAAAATTGTGTGATCAGTAATAAAAAGAATGAAATAGAATTATGAAACGACAGTGAAAAATATCATAAAACTCACAATGCCCTTAATGTTGCTCGATTTTCTAGTAAAAACGAGTCCTCCATCGTAAGAAACCTAGAAGTCAACAAAAGCATAAAGTGAGAAAGATTTCAGAAACCTAAGTGAAAGGAGAGCCAAGATGCCAGGAGTTTAACATGACACCAACCTAATTAAGTTTGTTTTAGTGGATGAAGTGGACAACTTTGCAGATACAGATTTTGCAAGACCTCCTTCCAACAACACAGCCCTTTCATCTTCTTTGATTGTTTCACTCGCTAGTTCAACCAAATTATTATCTGAATGACTGCAGCCGGACAAGTAAAGCATAAAGTACAAGGGAGACGTTTTATTCAATAATCACTATTTTTTTTCTCTGATAAATTTGACATTACTCTGGATCATAGTGAAAGAAGTAAAGGGGTCGTAGCACGGGCCGGGCCTAATGCTTACACTTTAGGTGGAGATGGTGACTTCTTATATTCCAACCACTCAGAGTATATCCATGCGATAATCACTGGAATGATTCCAAGCAAAAACGAAACCTGGGACATGAAAAGTACATGTTTGACTGTATCCATACTGAACTTAAGTAAAGAAAATATTGATGCTTACATGTAAAGCAGGATATAATAACAAATGACAAAAAAAAGGGGAAGATGAACCACACGTGGTAAAAAGTAGAAAAGGAAATAAATGATGCTGAATTTAAGGGATCTTGCAAAAAGACATTTCATTACAAAGGACTGTTAGAAGTGAGTTGAATTCGGTTACCATTATCCATTTTCTTTCCTGTTTGGTATGAAGATTGCTCCATAAGATGAAAAAATAAAGATGCACAAACATGCTAGTCGGAAAATTTCTAATTTGATACTCCCTCTATCCCAATTATAGAGGCTTGTTTGCTTTTTCACAGAGATCAAGAAGTTTACTGGCAGAAGTTGTAAATCATGTTGCTAATTTGCCCTTATTTAATGACTACTTTCCAAATTAATAGTTACAACTAAACATTAAATAACTTTTCAATATAGAAACAAGACTATATAATTAGAAAAAATTTAAAAAAAAAAAAGGAAAGGTAGCCTGTATAAATGGGA
Organism: Nyctanthes arbor-tristis; assembly: GCA_963692815.1. Classification (NCBI taxonomy): domain Eukaryota; kingdom Viridiplantae; phylum Streptophyta; class Magnoliopsida; order Lamiales; family Oleaceae; genus Nyctanthes; species Nyctanthes arbor-tristis. Next base: position 49,204 of record CAVNYN010268989.1, read on the forward strand.
CAGAGAGAGTAAGACCCAGCTAGAATTTTGACAATTTATGGTCGGTGGGCTCCGTGACCAGCCACCTTAGAGATCAAAGATTTCGGCATGGATTTCAAATTTACTTACATCTTACAGAAGTGATGGGTCCTTGTGCATAACTAAAATTTGGGAGATAAATTTCCTAGAAAAGGATTTTAGATTGGCTTTTAAATTAGGCTTATCCCGTTTACTGTTTATACAGTTTACTACCAAAAAACGATCTCTTTCTTTGAGACTGAAGAACTATTTCATTTAGAATATTATCCAGGATATTTGATAAAAGCAAAGTAAACTATCGTCTCTGTTAATTTCCAGTCATTACTTTAATAAAATACATAATAGATTCTTTAATTGGAAATCGTGCTTTAATTTATTTTGTTTTTATCATTTTCAAGTGGAATGAACTAATACTAAATACCAAAATACAAGTTAAGATGCACTACTAAATCCTCTAGAATCTTTATGTCTTCACACTACAAAGTCTTTTACTTTTCTATTTGAGGCAATGGCTAGAGAACAAGGTCAGCTTCATCCTTTTAAGGACCACATTCAAAGTATTCACCAGTACAAATCTTAAAATTGTTGACAAATCGAATGTACCAAGTACAATATGGTCAAAGTAATCACGATCTCAGCTCAATAATCAGCTAATCACGATCAACACTGATGAAGATGAACTTAGCTTTCATTTCAACCATTCATCATGAATACACCCAATATAACTGTCAGCAAAATGTTAAAAAAAGGATCAAACAAATAAAATCAGAAAACACAATCAGTTCCAAATATTCAACCTCGAAAATCCATACCAAAATTTGTTAACAAAATTGGGTTCAAATGATCAAGTAAACCGGAAATAAGTAAACCAGCAAGTTCAATTTTATCCGCATTGCCGAATAATCGAATAGAACAAACTATAAACACTCCGAAAATAAAAATATATCAGCGGAAACCAAACCTGTCCAGGAGTCACAGGCCCGGGAGCCACAGCCATATCCTCGAATCCAATAAATCAACGATCCAAAAATGATGAATCTAAAGAATTCTCATCTATAAAGTGAATAAGTACCAGCGAAAAGCATATATAGAATGTTAACCAGAGATGAAAGGGGACAGGGAGGGAATAAATGAGAAAGAATGAGGCCAAATACGGAAGAGAAAAGATGAGATCTGAAGCAAGAATGCGACGTCGTCGTTTGCTTCAAGAATTGATAAGACACAATTCGGTGGAGATGTCTATTTTCTCAGACCAACCGTCAATGGTCTTTGCAGTTTGGTTTGTGGATCTTTTTCTAAATTCTGCTTTTCCTTTCAATTTTGTTAAAAATATACCCGTTATCAACCCACGACGAAAAGGAATTTGTTTTTTTGCCCTTTTTCCAAAATAAACTATACATTGAATTCAACTTTAAAAAAACACTAATGAGAAAAAAGACTATTTTGAAGAGAAATTAGAAGTAATTTAAAAGAAGACGAAGAAAAAGAATTGAGGGAATGGACAAGATAAAAATTTGTTTAAATTCGTCACACGCTGAATTATTAATTTGAATCTTCCGGATTATAATAATGTTATGTATTATGATATTTGTTTTTTATGAAACAAAATAAAATACCATCATTCAAATAATATTTCATCATGTCCTACTGATGTGACGTGTCAAAATGTACACCGCGAAGGCATGTGACACTATTTATGGCGCCAAGTATCTGATTTTATATCATTTTCCTTTTGTCTTATTGAGAAAATAAAAAATTAACGTGTAAATTCACATGATTCAATTATTATTGAATTTAGACCCTTAAATACACATGTAGATTTTTAATTAGTCATAATCTTATATTCCCCCCCCCCCAAACCAAAAACAAAAAACAAAAAAAAGAAAAAGATTGAAAATTTGAGCTTCTAATGAATGGAGTTACCAAGATCTATGATTGAAACATGAGTTAACAGGCATTCAAACTTCGTATTTAAGTGCCAGAAATTAATGAATAGAGGGTCCAATTAGATAGAGCAATGTTATTTAGCACTACTGGTGCTTGACACCATATTAAAGTGACATTGAATGATAAGTCAAATCAAGTGCGACGCTCTTCCGATCTCATGCATTTAATTTCACTTATCATTCAATACCTCATTAGTTACCACGTAGACTTGTGTCAAGCACCACTAGTGCTACATAGAGTTATTCAATTAGATATATACAGGATTGAAATATGAGAGCATTGGGACCACATAATACATTGTGGTTCTGATCTAATTTGTAAAAATTCAAACAGTATCATTTACCATACCTCATTGTGGCTAATTGATCTATTTTCAGTTCCATTTTAGTAACAATCACTAACATCAATGAAGTGTTAGCTGCTGGCGTAGACGTGAACACTATAGATTTGACAACTGAATAAATCACCGACAAAGACAGTTACTTTTCTTTAACTGGTCAATCACTATAAGGAATAAGCCTAATAGCCGTGACTTGTGTAGTCGCAAAATGTGTATTTATCGCCGCAAATGTGTGATAGCAGTGACAAAGTCGCCTGCGAATGTCGCGGCTAAAAACTCGTGGTAATAGATTCATAGAATCGCCGCAATTTAGGAGCCACCCAATAGAGGCGACCCAATCACGGCTGCATGATCGATGGGTTCGGTCATTAAAAAAAAAAAATTTAACCCGACCCGAACCCCACCCCAGCCCCATAGCCTGGTTATTTTCCATCCATATTTAATTAAATATTATTTGCCCAGCACTATAGCCTGGTCTTTTTCCATCTATATTTAATTAAATATTATTTGCCTATGTGAGGAGTCGAACCCAGCACCTTGAATGCAAAGACATGATACTTCACCAACTGGACTAGCTTGATTTTTGGTTATTATCTTGCTTTTATAATATATATTATATAGGTTATTATCACTATAGTGACGAATATCTTCCCTATAATAATGATTTTCCATCACTAAATACAAGAACAAAGGCAGGAAATTTTCCTGCCAATTATATAAAGACGATATTTATGGGTCGTCGTTTTAGATCAAGAAATATAGCGACGATATTTACACGTCGCCTCTATAGATACTAATATACAACGGCGACATCACTTGTCATTTCTGCAGATACATCCTACACCAATAGTATTCTGATGTCGCCGATATAGGGTGATGACTGCTGCGGCGACTTAAAATAGCTGTTGTAGCTAGGAATGGCAATGGGGCGGGTTCGGGGCGGCTATGCCTTCCCCCGTCCCCGCCCCGTTAAGAAATCCCCCGCTCAATCGAGTACGAGGCGGGTACGGGGCGGGGGTGATTTGGGGCGGGTACAAAAAAAATACCAGTTACCTGCCCCGTTAAGAAATAATTAAAAAAATATAGAAAAAAATGGAATTAAAACTATATGAAAAGCCATCTTAGGTATCATGTCAGGTTCATCTTTGGTATCTAGATTCGAAATTTTATAGAGAGTAAAATATTTAAAAAAAAAAGAGGGACCGGGTATCGGGGCGGGGCGGCCAAAATCCCTCCCTGCCCCGATACTTAACAGGACAAGTAATACCCGCCCCATTCGGGGTAGGTACTCTCGGGTAACGGGTAATACCCATCCCATTGCCATTTCTAGTTGTAGCCAACATTATAGCAATGACATCTGACGTCGTCGTAAAATATCGCTACTATAGCTCCTGTTTCTTATAGTGCATTTTACATGACCAACCGCTCGCTGGAATGTTGGATCAAATAGGATGCATAATTTGACATAAATTCGAATTAAAATCTAAAGAACATATTATTCTAACAGCTACATCCCTATAGCGAATATTGCGTTGGTACGTACCTCCATTAATTTGAAGGATGATAAGTGATGGAATGTGATAGAATGATGAAGCTATTATTGAAATCATTAATTCAATGAGATATATACATTAAAGATCGGAAGAGCACACAATGATATGAAGCTGGTTTATCTATTCAATTTTATTAATTGTAGGCAATACAATTAACAGTTTTAACTCCTGGGTCTAGGTTTCAAACCACATCAACCCCTCTCCTACATCTCCTTTATCAGGGAAGGAAAAAAAACTGCTATATTTTTCCAATAGTTTCCTGTTTTCGGATTTTATTTTATATAATGGGGTGGGGGTGCGTTAAGGAAATTAAAGGGATCATTGGTATTTGATAGCAAAAGAAGTATAAAAGCTCTTGAATATTATGGGACCATGAGCCTTTTTTTCCCCGCTTAGAGATCTCAATTAACTTCATAAAAATATAGAACATTTTCAACACCAACTGTAAAGAAGTTTTCTATCCTATACAACAAAAAAGAACTTAGTCTTTGTTAGTTTGCATAACTTTTTTCATAATTTATTTTCAATTAAATTAATCTTCTTCTTATATTCACAAATTTTACAGTCAGTTCTCACCGACAAAAAAAAATGTATTCTAGTGTGTATAGATATATATTCTTTATAATTAATTTATTTAACACGTTCCGCTTGCTGCAGCTTAATTTCATCACAGCTAGCTTTCCCATGCAGAATTGGCAGGCTGCCAACAACCAGCTGCATTATCTAGACCACTATATTGTTTTTTTCCCCTTTTTTGTTTTCCGTTCTTTGTCTTTCTTTTAAACTAAGGCCATATATATATTGGAAATTCGTGAACAAGACCTAATGAAAACCACATTTTTCTTCTGCAACTCGTATCAGTCAGGCTTAAACCTAAAGTAGATAAAATAAATATACACATTATAGTATTTGCTTAAGCAACTTATTTCCTAAGACATATAGAACGACTTGTAACAACTTATATTCACCTTTAAAATAAGGTTTTCATGTACATATCGTCCTGAAGGTACAGTTGAAAATAAAATTGGCAGGCACGCAGAAAAAATTGGACCCACAAGCTAGTTCAAAGTTCTATTCTGAAGGAATAATTAATTTTATATATTTGGAGAAAATGTTTGAAAGAAAGTTTGACAAAATTGACGTGTTTTTGTGTAATTATTAATGATTACTATATTGATATAAAAGTGATACAATATGTTGCAAAAGGATCATGCGTGTCAAGTGTATATATATCTTTTGCTAAACTTTTTAGTTCAAATTGTAGAACTCGTTCTAAAAGAGGATATGCAAAGCCGGATCTCACTCTTTATCAAAAATTGTTGATCCTAATTAAACCCAAGTACTTCTCATATGAAATAGTTATAGTACAAATATTAAGAGTGAGTGGTCGTATACATATCCATCTTAAAATTAGGTCAATCTGCAGTAAGAATCCATCCCAGAAGATGAATGGGTAGAGTATGAAATCTTTATAAGTACTTATCGAGTACGCTAGAATTTTTTCCCTACATAGGAGATTAGTTTAGGGTTTTAAGCTTCAAGACTCAAGAGTTCATGCATATATTAGGGATCGAGATCACAAGATAAAATTCATTATCTGATCTAAAAATGCATAAGGGTAGGAGGAAAATCTTGCATGGACTATGAAATAATCTCGATATATATTCCCAGAGTTTCTAGGAGAAAGATCAGATTCATAACTAGTAAATTAGAAAATGGGGGTGGGGAGAAAGAGAAAGAGAAAGATAGAGATTGTTGCTTATGTAAATAAAGAACTAAAGAAAAAGTTAGAATTCGGGGAGTTTCAGGACTCTCGTTTCGGAAATGCAGAAGGAACTATGTCTTGTAATAATCCATAGTCAGGAAGAAGATGCTGCTGCTGCTGATGATGAAACGGTGTTAAAATTTGCTGGTACATATTACTTGTACTGCCTGATGCTCCTCCATAGTTGTACATTTGAGGGATCTGAAGTAGCAGTTCTTGGGGAAATATAGATCCTTCTGGCAGCGACAGCGATGGTGTAAACATTGAAGGAGACATCATTCCGGCCACATTTCCTCGGAGAGTTGCCGGCACATGATGATTATGTTGCCCTTCGTATGTCGTTATCACAGTCGAAGGATCCTGAAACGACCTCTCCACCCGCTTCTTCACCGGGCATTTTTGAGTGGTGCACCTGTAGTAGCTCCTGTATATACCCAGCCACAAGACAATTATTCCATGATGTGATCAGACAAGAAATTAAACTAGAATCCCCAGAAATGTAATTGATTAACAAAAGAAAGTACATGAAATATAGAAACTATTTAGGTTTCCATCATCATCCTAGCTAGCTAGATATGGTTGACGAAATCCTTCCAGAAAAAAAAAATTCTAACATGAATTGATAAAACAAGGTAACATTTTGGGTATACATATAGGAAATTCTTGGGTCTTCGACATAAACCCTGATTACCCGGCCCCTTAATCCTTATACCCTCCTTTTTTCATCCTTGTGAAAGAACCTAATTGTTTATCAATTAGGGTCTCTCATGATTAATTTGGATGCAAATGAAATATTGTTTGTTAATAAAAGACTATCAATTCTTGGCAGACATTACTTAATTAGGATTTACATAAAACAAGAAGAACATTAGACTGCAGGAAAAAGGAAGCATCTTGAATTTTTAAGTGTCGACCAGCTAGCCAGCCATATATATGAGAATTCATACTGCAAGTTCAAAACCAATTATTAATTAATTAATGTATAGAACCTTGGAAAAGGGCTATTCTTCACGGCTTTCTGTCCATATTTTCTCCATCTGTATCCATCTTCTAGATGATCAACTTCGCTCTTTGTCACGAAAGCAAATCGCGGTTGCTTCTGCTTCTTCTCTGCTTTCTTCTTCGTTTTAGTCCTGAGATGCATATACCCGTCAAAATTTGATGAAAAAGAAAAATTCTATATCAATTATTTGGATTAGACTATCACGATGGGGGGTCGATTTTTCTGCAGTGTTAATCACAGTGTCGCAATATTAATTCAAGAAATGCAGGAACTCATCACGAAAAATTATAATGATCATAAAGAGGTAAAGAAAGGAAAAAGAAAAAACCTACTCTTTCTTAGAGCCATCGTCTTCTCCATCTTCCACTGCTTCTTTCATTGGGCTTTCTTTGTGGTTCTTGCTCGAATCTTCATTTCCGACTGCCTCGGTCGAGGAGGAGGAGATCGAAGAATTGGGTGTTGCTGGGGTCTCATTAGCACCCACAAAATCACCCCTTCCGCCTCCTACTGATTTATGTTCATCCTTCACCTCAGAAGATGACGTCCTCGAGAAGCCAAAGGCTCCGGCAAGCGTATTATTATCGTTCGATCCACTCAAAAACTGGGTGAAGCTCATATATGGAGGATCAAGCATTTGTAGATTGTGAAGTGAAGAGTCTTCTGTCAGGGAAGCTGTTTGATTATATAGAGAAGTTGTGCCAGAGTAGGTAAAGCCGGTCGAGCCGGATCCGTGCCGATCATCGTAAAATGGTTGATGGTAATACAAATCTCTGTACTCTTCTGCCATGGATGGAAGAGGTGGAGAAGCAGAAGGAATATGCTGTGGGAGAAAAAAGAATGATAGGTTTTGACAGGATCAGCTTCCCTAATAAGGTGTCCTTATTTAATATATATTTGACAAGAAGATTTACATTGAGGTCTACTAGTTTTTATATTATAAAGTTGGGGACCCCATCCTGTAAATGAACTTTGACAAATATTTGTTAACCTCACCATTTGCCACTAAAACCTTTTCTCTGTTCTTAACAATTGAATTATCAATTCTCGACAATTAATACATACATAGATGGTATGCATATTTCATTAGAACTACTATTACAATTCGAGAATTAATTAGATCTCTTATTAACTATCAAGAAAATCAAACAATGCAATACATACCCCATACTTTTGTATAAACGATATTTTAAACTGATAAGTTGATTTACTCAGTGTTAATAGCAGTAAGTATTCGAGCTTAGAATATTTTCGGAGATACTTGCTATATACGGTCATCAAAACCGTTATTTTAAGGCAGGATGATATACCAAACTATATTAATTAAATGAAAACCTTAATTAGGTTTTGAAATGTGTGTTTTTGAGGTATAAAAATGAGTTGTTGGGAGGGGAGAGAGCAAAAGTCAACGAAGACTAATGAGGGTTAACAGTCCAGTCAGAGAGGTCCTTATTTGAGCAGCAGTCAATGTTTCAAACTTTGGAAGGATTGGGCTTGGCACGTGTCCCCACTTGCCACCGGCTTTTGACCAATAGTCGACATATTATGTGCCACGTGCGAGATTCCCTATGGCTCACCCGCATTCTCACATAGCTGTCCTCCCTTTGGGCATCAATGTTATTTTCCCTGTCTACCTCAACGTAATTTTCACATTTTCGAGCAACTCTTGCAACCCCCGACGGCCGGGCCTAACCTTGGACTGACCCACCGACTGACTGACTCAAACTCTATAAATCTTACGGCACTCAAAGAAAAGCCAAGGAGTCAGCCAAACCCAACTTGAACTGGCCGACTTAAACTCTATATTCTTATTATCATCCACGACAAGACCAGTAGATATTTGAAGCGCTGAACTTGAAAACTAGAGCAAAGTGAACATCTAAGCAGAGCACAACTCTTGTAGAGAAACTTGACCTCTAAATTGTACATTCACAAGTTTTTACACTCAGCACGCCAGGAAAAGAGTGCAATTTGACTGATTAAATATAATTAATATATTTCAGAACTAATGGCGCTCGAAAAAAAAAAAGCACTTGTTCTTATCGCTCGATACAAAATTTGGGTCAAATAATGAAGCTCACAACCATCACACCCCAAAATAGAGTTCAATTGGATTTTGGTTCTTTACGCAATCAGTAAGGCTTTAGAATTTAATTAGGTAAAAGTTGCGGCAGTATTTAACGTTCATACTATCACACGTTTGATATGGGATCTGTACAACGTTATAAAAATGTGTATAGGGACAAATAATGTATAGCTAAAGTTAGGCAGAGTCTTTTTAGTCTATGAAGTTTCGTTGAACAAATTAAGTGGAGAACAAAGAATTCTAACAATGCATTAATAGATTGAATCTTGACTTGATATTGTATCATCAATGTGAGGCACCACGTCGGCAAATGTCATATCAGTTGACAACATATGCATGTGACACAGAAATAGGTTCGATTAAACAAGAGAGACGTGTAAGAAATTTCTTTCTTATGATAAACTTAGTTAAATAAGTAACTCTTAATAAGATAGTTACGTTATACTGCAACAGTTAAGAGGAGTATAATGTCTTCTTTTAACCATCAATGAAAAGAAAGACAGGCTCAACCGATAGAAGAAATGAAGCTTGTTAAAGTCTTGTATGATCAAATAATTGACCAAAGTATCGAACTCACTTTTCCATTAAAGATAAACTAAATTGAATGGCTGAAAAAGATTGATTAAAGAAATGGTTATCCCACTAATCAGAATTATTGATTCAATTAGTCAGATAGGGGGGTTACATGACATTATTCCTACTTCCTTGAGTTGCTAAGCAACAAAATTAGGCATCAAATCACCAATCAACGGGCTTTGCTTGCTGAGTTTTACAAAGATTAAATCAAAATGTGACACACACTAATTTCCAATCACCCAATTTAGATATCAATCAAAAATCATTCTTTCACTCAATACTTTTCGTTGTATGGTAAAAAAATAACTAAAATAATTGCATCGAACTTTTAGACCATTCAATGTGGTAATAGGTTACTAACTTTAAAAGTGTTATTTTGAATTAATCCTTATTTTATTTTATTTTTTGAAAGAAGAATCCTTATTTTATTTAAATATATGAATCTTGAGATCCAAAATATCTTAAAATTACACCTTTCATGTACTTATTAACTGGAAAAATTCATGCTATTTAACATTTGCATTGACGGTTTGGATCACACTCATTCTCAAATTTCAAAAAGTTGAGATATATATTTCAGGAACCCTCCTTTCTCCAGGTCATAAGTCATGGCCTAAACTCTAGCTTTTTCCCCTTTAGTTTGTATCTACGTATTAATTAAAATTTAAAATAAGAATGCGGATACAAATTTCATCAAATTGTTAACGTTATTCATGTCAGTCAATTACCCAGTTTACTTATTCCGACAGTAGGGCAGTTTTGTCTTTACTTTGACTAAATCTAACATTTCTCGATTTCTGTACTTACTATCACGTTCAAAGAAATTTAACGGCAAATAATATTAATCGGGCTTATAAGTTAAAATAATTTGCTTTGGATTACATAGTACGGGGACACATAGTATATTATTCGATATATTGACCTCTGAATGTTTACAGAATAAAGAAATAGCATGAGATTATTGACCTAGCTCAATTGGGTCCATTTACATGTGACACAAAATTATGGTATTTTGGCACTTCTATTGGAAGTCTTTATCAATCGGGCAGGTTATCTATTAGGTGTGTATGCTGAAAAAATTAAAGAATCTTTGGATGTTGACATTTTTTTTCCAAAAGAAATTACAAGAAAATTCTTAATTAATATTATAAGTGTAAGTTAATTATTTCAAAAGGATCTTTTCCAAATTTATTCTTTTTTTATACAATTTTTTTAATTTCGTATGATGCAAAATAGTCGTTTGCTAAAATATGGCGGGTGCCTAAGTCAAAGGAAGACTTGTTCAAAGGTTTCAATTTGGCGATTTGTTGGTTGCCTTTCTAAGTGTATACTTTTGACGTTTTCGAAATGGTAGACTAGTTAAGAAAAAGATATTTGAGTATTGTTATATGATCAAATCGATTATTAACCTTTTTCAACTTAAGATTGTTATTAATTACCGTGTCTTCTAGCACCGAAAGGCCACAACTTGTCCTCAACATCGCAAAACATCTTGAATTTTAAGGCCGATGAGCTTGCACAATCGCTCAAAAAACAAAGAAACATCATTGAAAAACGATGGATTGAATGTCCATGAAATCATGTTAAATCCTTTTTTTTTCTTTTAATTTATACCAATCCACATGTATAACTATAAGAAGTCTCTTTGTCGTGTCATTTATAATTGCCTAAATAAATCACTTAGATCACTTATTAGCTACTGTTGTTAAGTAACATAGAGCGTGTTAAGTCGCCATATACCAGACTCGGCTATTTTTTGACGTGATTATTACTAGATCACTCGCATTCAACTCTATCACAAACTTCATCATCATTTGGTTGATCCGGTGAATGATAATGTAATAAACACGTACATGGTAGAGGTGTCCTGGTTACTAAAGAAAGAAGGTTTCGCTCTAAAAGGATATTTGTAAAAGAAGGGAAACAAAAGAAGCTCCACTCTCATCATTTTGTTCAAATGTCAAATGTGTGACGGCATTATGTTATATATGGCGTGTTCTAATTAGACAGTTTATATTTTAATTGCTCACCAGAGCACACCACGCTACACTCACTTATTTATAGATAAATATTAATGTGTTAACCACAGTAATGATTTCCTACTAAATGTATGACGAGATTATCTTGATATACACGTATACGACGGGAAATTATTAGGACAATTGTGTAGAGCCCTACATATAGAGAGCCCACAATATTTAGATTTCTCTAATAATCTCCAGCACACGTGTATGGCAGGAGATCTAGTGAGAGATAATTTTCTGTGTTAACCATCGATAATGTACCAACACAGGGGGACAAAATTTCCCGACACGTGTCAGCCATGGTAGGTAAGTACCCACTGTTAACTGATGATAATTTCCACTCCTAACAGCAACATTAATCACTTTTACTGTATAGTATTCAAATCTAATAGTTGTTTAAGTAATGATCTATTCAAAAAATTTAAACTTAAGAAACCATTCAAAAAGGTGTCATCTAATCATATCCTATCTGCTCCACTTGGAATGTTTCGAGTTTGTCAACTTTTCCGTTTTTTAAACACCATTTTTTAATTATCCATTCCACAAACTTATAATCAAGACACGAATGATCAAAGCAATATATAATATTCTTCAGATATCTCTCTCTATTGGCTTGGTTTGAAACTGAATTCAGTTTCCAGTGTGAAAAGTACTCATCTTAGATTCTGCAACAATTTTTTAAACAATTTGATATTATTTTATCACAACTTGCCAATCCAAGCTGCGATTAACCTTTGAAGAGTTCGTGATTTAACATGTCTAACATTATCAAAACTTGGCAATATTTCTGCTAAAAAAGGGTCTCTCTCCGTAGAACAAGTTCAACTGCACGGCAGGGACGAGACGAGACGAGGAGAGATTGGCCCGAGCATATTTTGATACCTCTAGTCATGAGTTGAGTTGAGCAAAGACTGCTGGCTGCTTTTATTACAGAAAAAAGATCAGTTTTCTTCGCCTGATTATTTATTTATTCTGTTTATGGGCTGATGATTATCATCTAGCACAATTTAAGACAAAGTAATGGGCAAGCCTTGACTGAGAGAAATCTATCCAAATTGGAGCCGGTTGACGGGGTCATCCCGTGTTGTTCTCTTTTCCTTCCATAAAAATTCATATTTTTTGATATCTTTTCACTAGTTGTGTTTGTTCATCAGTCAAGGTCACTGAAAGACTCCACCCTAAATCAAATGGATAGGTGGGACTTTCTCTTTGACAGAGACCTGTAGTGGGTTCAATTAAGATAAACTAATAAACAATGGAAAGAACAGAACAGATCAAGAGAGTCTCAGCGTCTCACTTGAATCTTGAAATGGCGTAAAAGCAAGTTGGGCAGAGGAGGTTCTACTTATAAAAAGCTTGGCGCTCATTCAATTCAATACATTTGTTAGCAATAAGAGTCTATCTGAAAGGACTGAAAATGATCTCCCGCCAGACACACACGTGGTGGGAGATCAGGACTACTGGAATGACTTTCAAAAAGCTAAAGTAACTTTTGAGAGTGAGAAATTACTTTTTATATGTTTAATGCTTTTTCTACTTAGAAAAGCTTCAAGATATAATATATCAAGCTAGAACTCTGAGTCTGCCATATGAAACCAAACCAAGTTAATATCTTCCTTTTCTGGTCTATACATAAATATGCTACAGCCTACAAGAGGTATCCCATGCAGCTTCAGACAAGCGGTTAATTTTAAGAAAACATGCATACAAGTCTCTCTGTAACATACCGCTTTCCTAGGGAAGAAGTGCTTTACCCAGGATTCCATCAAGTTCCATATCTCCATATCTTCACGAGAGTATCTAACTAAGAGACAGCATAACAAGAACAATGTGAAATCATCTATATCTATCAAACATAAGGTCTGAAACCAGATTTATGGAAACATTTACAAGTACTACTGTTTAACAAGCAGACATGCTGGTATAGTTCTGTTTACAGCTAGAGACCAGCCACGGATACCACTGAACAAGGTCTTTCCCTTCATTGATTTTTGAAGTACGTATCATATTCAATGTAACAAAGAACTCTGGCAAAAACTGGAGTCAGTATACATTCAGCATGCAGGAAAACAGAAAAAATGAATAAATAAATAAATGATAAAAGAAAGCATATTTTCTAATACCATCCAGCCCTCCATACCAAACATGCCACTAGAGCAATGCCTAACAATGAAAGCCATTTCGAAAGAGTTGCTTCAAATTTTATGGTGGATATGTATCTACCTAGTAAAAGAGTAGACTGCAGAAGTATCATATAAAATTTGCTTCAAAATTTGGTGCCATATAGATGCCAAATTCATAGTTTCTGAAGGGACTTGAGTCCTTTCTACATGGCTACATGTAATCGTTTTCATTTTAACAAAACAAAACTTGTACCACTATGGTAGTCTAGTATAATATATCATGCTTTGTTACTTTGTTTAATTTCGTTAAATACATCCTTCATAATTAGTGACGATTTTCCATAAGATCTGCAAGGGTAATCTTCCCGCAGTTGCCAGAGTCCAGTCGATCAAACTGTTTACAGATCTGCAAGATGTCTTTCTCTGATACCTTTCCCATCTCCTTGAGCTTGTAAATAACGTACTCCGACTTGCTGGCATATGCAAAGGGGAAAAAAGTCATAATTTTGCAGCAATTGAACAAGCTTACTAGATTAACATAATCCAAGAGTATAAACAAAGAATGAAATTTAGGTTCATTATATGATAAACCTCTTTTAAGAATGTTAAAAGACTTGGGCCTAAATAAAAAATAACCAAGGAAAGATCATCTATAACAAATTCATAATGACCAACTTCATCTAACTCTTCATTTACAAGACCTTATTTATTTTCCTAGAGTTCATTTCCTTGACAAGACCAATCAAATTTCATCCTCAAACAGGTAAGTTCCCACACTTTAAAACTGGCTCCTCGGTCTGTAAATGTGCTTGGTGCAAAGGGAAATCGATTTCTTCATGGAAAGTGGAGATATATTGTGAATTTTTTATTTGTTATTAAATTTTTAATGCTTTACAGTGTGAGCATTTTTTTAGTTGCATCTACAATGTTTATGTTAACTGTCTTAACACTGGTGGAATATTTTAAATTTATATTTCAATAGAATAGTAATACTACAAATTGGACAAAGAGAAGTTTAGCTCTTCCAGCCAAAATGCTCTGTCTGATTGGCAGAGAATTAACTCTATGTAGCACACAAATAATTGCTACTTTAAAACTAAAAGGAATATCATCTAGTTCAATATATACTGAGATATCAAGCTTAAACAAAGGCATAATTTGTGGTTCAGTAATCTACCAGCTTTAAACACCGAATTCACATCTCATGGTTTACCTTCCCTATTAGTCCTTAAACGCCAATTTATCTTGTGCTTGAGATGTCTACTAATTGATTATCTTAAAACTGATTATCAGACATGATTGTGATTATTAAGTTCATCTGACCTTTAATAGACAAAATAAGTTAATTGGTTATCTTGAGTTATTACCTTTAATAACATTTTTGTTCTTTGCTTCGATCTATCATCTCTACTATATGCTGATCTCTAATTCCAGAAAAAGATCTTCCCCATCACCTCACAATATATCCATGTTATTTAACATTTGTTAGGTGTTTCTAACCAGCATATTGAAAAAGCTTAGGTCACCATTTTGATCAGAAATCGTGGATTTCCTTGTGCTTGCTTCTATTGTTTTAGGCAGGATATTTCCAAATGAGAATGCTATCTATAACAGGTGGTGACCATCACTATCATTGGGTGACATTAAATGATAAGTTCAATTTAATAAGTAACATAACCCTACATTTAGTTACATTGCCAAATTGGATGGTGATCATCACCCCTAGTGATGAATAACATTATTCTTTTTCAAATCAATATCTTGTTCCAAGCCTAATTGATAGTAATCACATTGACTCAATTCCTTCCAGTTTCAGATAGATCATGTATCACAGATCCACAAAATTACATACATACTTCAAACTTTCGTAGGTTGAGCACGTAGGCACACACTCACGCACATTTGAATATATGGTGGCCTTCCAGCCTCTGGAGCTTATATGGTATGACCAGATTGAAGTAAATAGAAAAAACACAATCTTGGAAAGAAAATTATAAAAAGAAAAAAGTTAAGTATACCTCACAAAACCATTATTATCGATGTCGGCTGCAAGAAACTGTGCAACAGTCATATCCTGACCAAGCACCCATTTGGCCATTGACCTATGCCGCTTGTCAACCCTTGCTTCAGCTAAGTAAAGAAATGCCCGAGCAACAGCAAGTGTAGATACAAGCAGCCAAATTGATGCGAAAATCCGACCAGGCAAAGAAGTAAATGCCCTGTCTCCATATCCCACAGTAGTAACCGACATGACTGACACGTATAACGATTCCAAAAGACTCATTCGCTCGACAAAATGCATAACAGCAACTCCAATTCCAATACAAAGAACCACAACACCTAATGCCAATGCCACCTTCGTCCGAATCCTCATCCTTCCCTTCTTAACGTCAATTATATAAGACCTAGGATCATGTGATCCCCTGCTGATCTTAATAGTCCTCAGAAGATAATTCTCTTGCAAATCAAGCACATAACTAACCATACCACTCAGCAAAATATCTATAAAACCGAATCCAATGAGAACAAACAAGACAGAGAACAACTTAGTTGAATCACTATCAGGAGTTATATCACCATATCCAATTGTACACATAGTAACTATGCAAAAATACACAGCGTCAACCACAGGGTGAGTCTGAATGCCCTTAAATTTATCTGTATTGAAAAAATATATGACCCCACCAAAACTCAAGTATAAGAACAGGAAAATAATAGCTTGTCCTACAATTGATATTCTACCAGACTGGGGTGGCTTCGCCTCCGCCACCGAGGAAAGGCCAAATTCGTTGATGGCAGCCATGGCTGGTGCAGTCTTGCACCTATGAAGATTGCTCTTTTTCAGCGCATGGCTAGGATCAATCAACCAACGATGTTTATTCTCCGGTTCAAGATTGGATTTTTGCGGGTCAAGATTCAATCTTTCATGATCAACATTGGATTTTCTAGGAGATCGCAGAGGAGACGCTTAATGTTAAGGCTTCAAGAAGGGCTGAAGAGGATGACGATAAAGGGGGCCCAAAAATGAGTTTATCTTTGAGTTCCTTCGATGGGGTGACGGGGACGCTGATTTCATTGTCTTCAGGTAAAGGGACGAGTGACGGTGGGGGTGGTGAAGGTTGAGGTCTTCTGGGAGTGATACAAGGAAG
The DNA here is from genome assembly GCA_963692815.1 of Nyctanthes arbor-tristis. Classification (NCBI taxonomy): domain Eukaryota; kingdom Viridiplantae; phylum Streptophyta; class Magnoliopsida; order Lamiales; family Oleaceae; genus Nyctanthes; species Nyctanthes arbor-tristis. The sequence goes on from CAVNYN010268989.1 coordinate 65,785, forward strand.
GAGTGGCTCTTTTTCCATTCTGGGATTGATGGAAACCGGTTTGGGTTCGCCGGGATGCCGGGATGCCGGGAAACCGTCTGATGACGGTGCTGGAAGGTGATGGTAGTTGTGTTTCACAGTCTACGAAGAGGCATTGCCCATTTGATTGAAAGGATGCATTAAGGGAGACACCTAAGGGAATGTTTGGAAGCGTAGGAAAATGGCAGAACGGAAACAAGAGTATTAGAAAACAAAAGCAGGATTTTTTGAGAATGACCCAATAATGCAACATATATTTGTCGAAGATAGCACATGATATATATATATATATATATATATATTGCATGTCCAATGCTCTCAAGTCATCATATCAAGACTATCTTCTCTCTTAAATTACTACCAACGATAAAGTCAAATAGTATATAGATATTCTATTATATCGAACATGCCTTGCAAAAATTTAGTGCAAATGGTGAAATAATTAACTACGTAACTATTTAAATACTTAGATATGTCTAAAGTGTCTCGAATTCAAGCACTAAATCTTTAGTCTTCTGTTTTTTTCGTCACTATTTGTATCAACGCAGTAGTATCCTTCACGCCGAAAATAGTATAAAACTATGGACGTCTGATGTTTGAAACTTGAAAGTCTTGTTTACAAGTTGCCTTCTATTTGTACGGCCTTCTATTCGTACTCCATTCTCCACTTTGTCCCTTTTTAAATTCCTTTTCTATAGAAAGACCCCTTTTATGTCCTATTTGGATTCACTGTGCATCTAGTATTCGAACATTTTCAACTTATATATCATATTAAGTTTTTAGATTTGATAAATATTCAGATCAACATAATAATAATAATAACGACAACAACAACAACAAAAGCGGAATATCATTATTATAGTTTGTAGGAATGTACTAATTTGATCAATCATATGTCATTATTTTATTAGCAGTTACCACTTAAGTAATAGCTGTTCAATTGTTGCTTAGCAATTTCATATATACCATGATATATAACAATATCATATTTTTATTTTTTTTTTCAAAGATATACAAATACACTTAATTTTATTTTTACATATTTCAATAGTAACATGAATAATTAAATAGATTTTTAAAATAAATTAATTGTTCAAAATGTATATAAGAAGGGGGGGGGGGGGAATAGAACGAACACTGTTAACTTGCTGTGTTAATTTGAAGCTTTGGGTTGGAAACTTGGTGAAACAGTGTGAAAGTTCACAATGCTAAAGTAAAAAGTTCCTACATTTTTTATTTTGCAGTGCTGTGAAGAAAAAACTTTCTGAAGACGGAAGGAGATGTGATAATTCAAATTAATTTATAAAATGTACTTCTAAACGCAAAAAGTGGAGACAACAATTTTCTTCTCTTATAACCCAGATGTTTCAGACTTGACTGAGGAACAAAATCCACCATAGATGGTCGATACAGACTATTAATCAGTATATAATATACTGTGAGCGGCTTCAGTGTTCATTCAGTCTAGGTATCCTGCATGGATGCCAAGACTGGCAGTCATATCAGCTTCTCATTTTGCAGTTTTTTTGCTCAGAAGGTGATGGAGATCAAGCCCATTGATCTTGGCAGCAAGAATGAAGTCATTCTCTGTAAGTCCACCTTCAATAGCGAAACTCGCATCAATATGGCAAATTGACACTATCCAACAAATTAGTTTTGCAATAATATATTCCAAGCAGCAGCTTCTTTTGTAGGTACCAATAATTTCCAAATGTACAATGACTTGAATCAGAATCGGCTGAACTGAACAAGCAGACATGATATGAACTAATTCTTGAAAAGACTTCAAGATTGCTTGTAAAACAAAAGGAAATATACTTGATGATACGTCCAGTTAATGTTTTCCAGCAACACATGTCAAGAATGTATATAAACAAAGAGAGATAATAAGGAATAGCAGATGACTTTACCTACTGCATGGGTCCATATATCAATTTTCACATTGTTCCACCCAACAAGATGAAGGTCTGGATGATGACCTGCATCAAGACATAAAAATCAGCCAGAATATTTTGTTACAATAAATGTCTGCCCTATGTATCATTACTCAAGTATTACTGATTTGATACTTTAATGATCTAAGATTTTTCTCTTTTTAAATGTTTTTCTGCAAGCACTCAATAGCTGAGGCAAGTAGAAATGATAAAAATTGCTGAGATACCTTCTGCCTCGGCAACATCAGCTACAAGATGAAAAAACTCCAAGCCTTTTGTGAAACTCTTCACTTTCCATGATCGGTGCAGTTTCCATGTACCACCTTCATTCATCAAATTCCATCCAGGAACCTGAATTGAAATATTACAATCAAGAACTTGAACTAATTTCATAAGATTTCACAAAGTTCATTTCCTCACAACAACTTGAACTTATACAAGTAAAAAAAGCAAGTGCCAAACTGAAGCTTATGCCTGTGAAATCAAATGATTGGCCGCATCCTCTGTCATTGGCCTAAGATCCTTTGAGCTGCATGGCACACACTTCTTCATCGATAGATCTGATGTGAAGATAAATAATTATCAAGAAAAGCATTTACTAGCATTGTAAACAGTACAACAAAAACACAAGATTATCTCACTATTACCCAGAATCAAGAATAAGATAAGTCAAAAAATGGGCATGTACACCCAAATGCTTTTTCTAACGGCCCGTGCATTACCAAGGAATCAAAGCAATCACTTTGCTCGTGAACCCTTGTTAAATGACAAAGTAGGAAGGTTGTTAAAGTTTGAACTCATGAAGTAGGACTTCTAGAATAAAATTCACCCTTTCAGCTTCCATAAAAATTCACACCAACAACAAAATCAAGGTAATCCAAACATAAGAATCACACACTCTCCTCCCATCATCACAAAGCATGTGTCTACCTTGTTAGATCCCACAATATCCAAACAGCATGAAAATGGGGGGAAAATAGGATTAGGAAGACGAGAGTATCAGGGAAAATTTTCAAATACTCCAGGAAGACTCAGCACGCCTATCCAATGAGCATTAAGACATCTAGATTATAGTGGCCCTACACGACGCTCTTCCGATCTCAATTAACTGGCCCCCATACATCTACTTGTGAGTTCCCCATTGGCGAGACTCCTGGAGTACCAAAGACATTCTCGAATATCAGAATTTCCGCAATTCCTTCACAATATTAAGCACGTATATTATCCAAAATACTCTGCGTGCATTACTTGAAGGTATATATAACTTGTAAAAGTGGTAAATAGCAAACTTCTTGGAAGTTCACTCTGGTATGGAGCAGTTCAAAGTTTCATTTTTCACAAAAAAGAAAAATAAATCGAAAATTAAAAGATGTGAAATCATCTAGAAATATCTAAAATAACAGTCATCTGAAATTTTTATTAGGTAGAAGGCCCTTTTTCCGTGTGTACAATATTTGCCATGATGATACATATATTTCATAAGTTGCAAAAATACGCATTGGGAAAAATACGTCAAGGCAACGGAATAATTTTTTCCTCTTTTGTATGAAAATGGGGGATATTGACAAAGTCAAATCAACACTATATTGATATCACAAATAATAGGATTAAAGATCTCTCTTTTCAAACTAAACGAGGGAAAAACTATTCCGCTACCTTATCGGGTTTTTCTCAATAACTGGTATTAGAACTAGGTTCTGATTGTGGGACGTGTGCAAGCTTCCTCTGTACCATTCTGATGCTGAGTGGTAAATATTTTCTTCAATATTTTTAGGAGATCAACCCCAATAAGATTTGGGATTCATCATAAGACCTTGCCTTCATGTTGAGAAATATCAAATTTTTAGGACAAATAAAAACATGAGAAAATAATAATGCAAGATTTATGTTAAAAAAAGCAAATCTGGAGAAAATCTATGGACTATCAATGATAGAGATATTCCACTATACGAAAAATTGTAACAATCACAGAGAATCTCTAACACACCAAAAACCCAATTACAATCCCAACAACACCCACTCAGTTTTATCCCACTCAAACTATTCTACCGAACACTTACAAGAATAGTTGAATGCTAGCTTAGATTTTTCTTTGTAATTTGGTCTTGCTTCTCAAACATAGAATTACAAAAACATGACCATATTTATAGAGTTGTGCAACAATTCAAGTCAAAATTCAAAGCTTGATGTTCAATTCTAACAGTAACTCCTTTAATTGCAGCTTGTGCTTTGCAAATCCAGCCACCATACTAGCATAATCCAACTAGAAGACAACTAATTAATTATCAAATTTGCATGTCTTCCACTACTAACCTTTAAAGGTTCAAAGGTTTAAATGATGTATGCACAATTTGGAAACTTTACTAGAAACTTATTCTCGTATATTTAAACATTTGCAGCAAAGACAAATTTGGATGTGCCTTCTACAATACGAGTTGACACTTACCATTCGTACCACTGTCAATCAAAAACCTTCATGTGCCTAACCATTTATTCAACTCCAACTTAGCCTCTTATCTCCATAAACGTTATTTTATTTTAGTCAATATCCAACAATTGGTATGAAAGTCAATTAGCCTTTTGTCTTATTTAGGTTGGTATCAATTGTTGAATATTGACTAAAATAAAATAATATCTATGAAGATAAGAGGCAAGCCATATAATTGGATAATTATAGTTGTCTTCTAGTTGATTACGCAAGGCCTTAAGCAAGAACACCAGCTGCAATTTGGATGAAGAAAAGTTGAAGTTTATTTTTCATTTTGCAGCAGAATACGATGGAGGTTAGAGAAGCAAAAGTGATCAAGTTACAGCCACTGAAATAGAAGGTGATATACTTATATTGATTCAAGAGAGTCCACTTCAGGATTCTTGATGGTCTTTTCTGGGGAGCTGTTTGGTAGTCCAGGTTACACAAATGCGTAGCTTTATCAACCACACAAGCTAAATATATTGCAATGGCTTAAGCATGCGAAGAAGCTTTGTGGATGATGAAATTTCTTCAAGAATTGGGATTACAAGAAGAAAAGTATGTTTATTATGATAGTCAGAGTGCCATCCACCTCTCCAAACTCAGCATTTCATTCCATTCCAGATCCAAGGATTCGTGATGTACTTGAAGCCAACAAGTTGAATTTAGATAAGATTCATACGGACAAGAATGGATCAGATACGTTGAAAAAATCCTTGCCTAAAGAGAAGCTCGAAGCTTATAGTCAAAAAGCACGATTGGTAGAGCCCACAATGAGGTGGAAGGGGAGACTGCTAAGTATTCACTCCATATTGTGGAAGACAAATTCAGATTTCGTTTTGCTAAAAATGTTTGAATAGTAAAAACAAGCTTCTAGTAAAATCTCTTAATTGCATCTTCATCTATTAAAGTCGGTTGGTAACAAGACATGCAATTGGTTAAGCATAGTTGTCATTTAGTTGGATTTTGGAAGAGTTAATTAGCGATTTAGGCTAAGCACCAGCCGTTTCTTAATGAAGAGTAAGTTTAACTTTGCTTTGAATCTTAACCAAAGATAAGGCCTGCAAATCGCCCTTGGTTTCTATAAATATGGTGGAATTTTTTCATAATTTTATGCTACAATTTTTGAGAGCCCTTACTAGAAAGGAAGTAGAGAGAATCGTGACAGATCTCTACCATCATGTAGAACAAAATATAGACAGATTGAGTGCCTCTAGTTAAAAAAAGAAAGTATTTATTTTCCTGAGCTCATCGTGTTATTGTAAAGCCTCTTTTGGAGCATTCCGATGTGGGTCCCCACAAATCCAAATAATGCTGGGTGCTTGGGGCTAAATACCCCTTTTTTGGAGAGAGAAAACCCAAAGGAGGGGCCAAATTAGCTTTTTCCCCTCTTTTTCCCATTTACCTTTTCCCCCTAACATTAGAAGTGCTCTTAGTTTGAAAAGATAGAGTTGTGTAATCCCATTATAACTTGTGATATCAATATAGTGTTGATTTTGGCTTTGTCAATATCCTGTTTTGTATGTGTCATACAATGCAGGGAAAAGGTATTCAACCGCCTTGACACGCTTTTCCCAACAAAACCAAATGGTGTGCCTCACATGTTACAATGGCTGACCAGTAATTCTTAGGCTTGGGATCTAAACACACCTTGGGCAGTACAAAAGGCCTTAATTCCATTTCCACTGTTCATGTTTGATAACCGTACTTTGTGACCCTGGAGCATGCTGGCCACACGACTGCTTAAGCTGTAAGTAAACATAAAATATAGCAGACAACAACATCACTCGATAGAGTACGATTATAGAAGTACTAATAATAAACTTGAAATGAGGATGCCAAGAGAAAGTTCTTTAAACACTTACTGACTGCTAGTGTGCAGATTATATAATGAAGCACAAAATCTGTTGCAAACCAAGAGTGAGAGAACAAGAAATACAAATCCAATCTCATTGATATATACAGATTACAGAACATCCAGATGGATTGATAAAATTGGAAGAAACCACAGAACATCGTATTAATAGAAAATAAAATGGCTTGCATAAAAGTTACTAATTCGCAAAAGTGAAAGAATAACTGAAGCCTCCATATGTTTTTTGTCAATTTTGAATCATACTGAAAGAGTATCAACTAAACAGTTCCATACATGACATTATACTCGATCAGCCAAGGATGGAATGTTTGCTAGGGTTTAACCAAAAACAAACAAGAAATCATAACGCAAAACCCTCCCACTCCATGCGGCTTTCATCGGTGCATGCCATGTGTATTTCAAATTGCATCGAGGCCACGTGGGGGGGATGGGAGGTTTTGTAACAAAAATTGGGAGGAGGTTTTTGAACACTACTCCTAAATTCCCCCCAAAAATGATAAACAAATTGCAGCATCAAAACTCAAGAAGAAACGCGATGCAAACATTAATCAAAACGGGAAATGAATTCAGAAAACAATTACAATCCAAACTAACAACGGATTTTAGGAAATTAAAGAACGAGAGCAAGTTGAAGAACTTTACCGTCCATGTCCACTGTTAACTACTTGTGACTGTGATGTCGCTCGAACCTAAAACACAATCAAAGCAACCTTGATCACAAACAACTCAATTTACAACGAAAAAAAAGGTCCACGGCAAAAAAAGAAGAAGCGTATATATGCCTTTACAGCAGGATTCAGGGAGTAGAGACGAGCTTGAACAATCCGAATCATCCCAGATTTATCAAGAAGCACTTTTGTGAACTGAAATCGTGGTACTGACTTTCTGTCAAAATCAAAATCGCACACAAGCCGCAACTATTCTCAAAAGGACGACGCTCTTCCGATCTATGCACCGCACAGCAGGCTCAATAGAAAATGCCCCTTTAGGGTGGGTTATCAATATATGTTGTTTTTAAAAAAAGCGAAATGCGTGAAAAAATATTAAAGTCAATTTAATTTACATTGTGTCTAATTAGTAGTAGTAAAAGGAATTAGAATTTGTTTCCCATAAAAAATGTTTTATCATCTATTGGACCAAGAAAATTTACCATCTATTGGATCAAGAAAATTTGAGTTGAAAATGACATTTTTCATGTAAAATAATTTGCAACTCAACGCACAAAGGGTGTAAAGTGTAAAAAAGTGTCACTCTCAATATAAGTGTATTCCGCCTACACGTTAACGAATAACACTATAAAGTGCAACCGAAATAGAGCCATAACGGGACTCAATGCTTGACAAAAAGTAATACATAGTTAAGCGCAAAGTGTAAACTTGAAAAATCACCGTCATCTTGATAAGATTTTTTAAACACAAGCGAAACACAAGTAATTTGTAGTAGTATGTAAAAACCTACTAATACCCAATGCATTATTTCTGTTACTGAATGATTTGAAGAGAGAGAGAGAGAAGTGTAGGAGACGGGAAAAAAGGAGCAAGAAAAATGAAAAAGAGGAGACACATGGACACAAATTTTAAAAATATGATAACATATTGATGGAGAATATTTGGACGGATGTAGAATTGTAAAAGGGGGTTTGGGAGATGAAGATGATGATTAAAAAGTGATGAAAAATCATTAAGTTTAAATGAGAGAATAGTAATATAATAATGATTACAAAAAGAGAAAATTGGGGAAATGAAGTAACCATATAATAATAGTCTCTCCTTTAACAGGAAATGAAGTAACCATATAATAATAGTCTCTCCTTTAACATTGTCCAAAAATTGAGCGTTGGTGCTAGATGCTCTAAGAAAAATCAACCTCTACCATGATTTATGTTAATCGCAAAATTGACTGGTGAAGATTACGCGAATTAAAGTTCTTGTGGAGAATGTTTAGACAAACTGCAACTTGAACCAGTGGGGAGATTAAAAATTGAGAGAGAACACTGCAGCATAAAACCGATTTCTCAAGAAAACTGTCGTGCAACTTACGAAAAATTACGAAAACAAGTCTAAACTGACGCCATATTAGCACGCATGTTCCTCCTACGATACATCAAATGTTAATAATAATAAATACATAAAATACAACCTCAAGGCACAGGGCAGTGGCCGCTCGAATCCACATTTGAACATATCATAAAATAGAATTATTCAATGTCCTGTTTGGCATGAAAAGGCAACGTGCAGACTCGTTACAAGCCACTGAAAAACCCAGAGGTGGTAAAGATTAGTAGCTGTTTTGCCATAATTGTTGGGACTGCTTAGGTTGTCCTTGAGAGCCCACAAGTGAACCATCTCTTGGATTTGGCTGCTGATGATCCTGCGAGATCCCCGTCTGAGAATGGTAGAAATTTGGGTAACCAAGACCCCCATAACTTTGTGATGGTTGCTGGGCTTGCCTAAATCCACCAGACTGCTGATTTTGTCCTTGATAATTGTAATATGTGCTCGCCGGAACAGCTGACACCGTTCTGGAATTAGGTCCATGAAGCCACATGCCGGAGTTCTCATTCTGAAAAAAAAAAAAAGGCAAAACAACATGCACAGATGAGGAAAATCAAAAGAACTCTACATCAGGATGACTACAATAAAATAAAATGTCCACACATTAGAATTTCCGGGAGTCAGCCATTGCCAAAAAACAAGGTAAAAACTATCTAAACAAACTATTTTTGACAGCATAAGAGCATCGGCAATTGGATGTGTTATAGCTACCCACATAAAGAACAAAGTAAACATTAGTGTTTTCAAGTGCCATGTCAACATGTTAACTTTAGCCATTACTTAAGAATCACATTGGTTGTTAAATTAAAGGTCATCACAAGTTAATTTAAATACAAATACGCCAGATCTTTAAACATATCAATCTTTCATATAAAATATAAATAAATATAAAAGAGAAATTTTTTAAGATAGCAATGCCACCTCAATTGTTAAAATGTTTTTTAAATTTGGAGAGCAACTTAACATAATAAAAAAGATGCTTTTAAGTTTTAACAGTTCTCTTAAGATATATCCAATATCACTTTAATTTTCTCTTTTAACTAACAACATTTTCATAAAAATACCAGTTAACATAACCAATGTGGATGCGCTAACCTGATTAACACAAGAAAAATGCTATTTGTACATACAAGATGTACAAAGTTTGTACACTCTCCACTTGTATTTACCCAGATGCATGTCCCTAGCCCATCTTCTTTGAAATGACAACTTTTGTGGGGTGTATGGAGATTCAAGTGTGTGTGTACAGATTCTGCACACCTTGTATGTACAAATAATACTCCTTGGTTAAACACCAAAGAAAAGTAGACATCACTATTTAAGCATACGATGCCAAATTTAGTAACCACAAGGCTCTAGGTTTTGTTTAGACAAACACATGGTGAAGAATTAGTGATGACAATGCACAAAAGAGAATGTCATCAAAAGCACACGTGGTGAAGATTTAATGGCCATAGAACAGAAAATATACCTGCTGAAGAGAGATCAAATGACTATTCTCCTTGTAATGAGAACTCAAAACATCATCATAACCCAAGTTCGTTCCAGAGGGAGCAGCAGGTGTATTCATAAGGAAGTTGCCGGGAAGTGTCGTCGTACTTCCAAAGGCTCCATATCCAGAGGCAACAGCTGCAGACTGAGGCAAACTACTTACAGAAACACTGTTTTTATACTGAGGTAGTACTGTTGCTAAAGATTGATGGTATGCATTATTTCCAGCAAATTGTTGTTGGAAAGCAGAAGGCATGTATGTGTAACTCTGAGGCAAGAAAGGATAACTAATCATGTTTGCAAATGGTCCTAATGGCATAGGAGGCTGAGAATATGGATGTACAGGAAGGTGTTGAGGCAGAGGAGGTCCTGTGGCAACACTAGTTCCAGAAAGGGACTGTGGTGTAAGCTGCGTTGACGGGAAACCATCTGTCTTTAGAGCCTGCAGGAGGGATTTTTTGACATTATTTAAAAACATTATTTTTCTCAAACCACATTCTTAAAAAATTATTTTTCCAGACAAAAATCTCTGCCAAACAAACTCTAATTTTTCCAGCCTTTTACTTTTGTACATGCACGCCAATAGTCCCCAAGTTCCACACCAGACACCCACATGCGCACACATTATCAATTTACCTTGTGTAGCAAGCCCCATAAATCTCAAAAAAGGGGGGCGGTTGTGGGTTTTGTTGGGGGGGGCTGAAGATTGTAACTACCAAGTTATGAAAACTATTTTCAGCAATAACGAACACTTTTACTGCCAAACTGACACATTAAAAGTTGAGTCATTGACAGAAACATTCCTGTTGAACGGTGAAATGGAAAGAATAATTTCGTTTCGGGCAAATTAGTGCACCAGTTTACCTCTGACATGGAAATTGCAGAACTGCCAAGGGAGGAAGCAGAATTGCCAAATTTCGTAGGTAATGATTGAGTCACAGGGAATGGTGAGTATTGAAGATCAGTCTCCCGGCCAGAATGAACATTAGCAGCTAACAAAGAGCCTGGCAATGAATTTGTATGTGCTTGCTGTTCACAAAACATACGGAGTTAAGAAAGCAACAACGGTTTTGTTTCCTTATCAGAACAGAAAAAGTAAATAGCAAAAGAGAACTCATAGGACAAATACTTCAAAACATACAGATGCCACAAAAAAAAAAGGGTTATTTCATTTAACCATTTTGGTTATGGAACATAAAAGAGCAATACGAAAATTTAACCATTTTGGTTATGGAACATAAAAGAGCAATATGAAATAAGGATTTCAAGCAACACTTTAAAAAGGAGAAACAACCAAGGAAAATGGCATTGAAGACTCATGTAAACAATAACCATGCATTAATATTACATGGCCCACAAGATATACCCCCAACAAAGAGAAAACCTTAAACATGCATTCACAAGTCTTAGAAGGTGTTTGACTCTCTTCATTCAAACACATTATAATCCCACATACCATTGATTTGACCATTGATTTGACAACTGCTCATTTATAACCACAAATTTCAAACTTATATTAAATCTACACCACTCATTTCACCCCGAAAAATGATAAGTGTACAAACATCTTGCGCCCGAGGAAATACCCAAGTCTGTCAAATGACTGGAATACCCGCAAACTAAAAGAAAATGACAACCACATGGCAAGGACATGAAGGTAATTAAAACTTCGGGCTCCACCTAAGCCACCCACTCTTTGGGCTCGTTCTGGCAATTACTCCAAATCAGAGAAGAAAGAACAGAGGCGGCCCCGTCATACTGGTCCAGCCGGTGACGGAGATGGAGTTCTACAAAAAGTCTATGCTTTGCCAAAAAGCGCGAGAATTCATTGTTCCATGGGATATTCATTGTGAAAGAATTGAAAGAATTCATTGTGCCAGAATCAATAGACCAATGAGGATTTTTGGGGCTCGATCTGCAGCAAGAAAGAACTGTAGGCGAGGAGGTGGGTTCAAAGGACTAGCGTGAGTTGGGTTTGACCGCCTGTCGGATCTACAATAATCTTCGTCGGCGACGGAGGAAAAGTGCTTGCTGATCTGGAGGGAGAAAAAGTCCGCATGCGGTTTGGCAACATCCTCCGCATGTGGGTTTTTGGCAACGTCCTCCGTTGGATGGCCATTGGTTGCTGGCAACATTGCTCGGAAAAGTTTCAGTCGAAAAGAGGGGACAGTTTCAGCTCTGGACTGGGTTTCTGTGGCTCTGAATTTCTTCAAACTGCTTGTTTGATTTTCTTTTTCCTTTTCATTTTTTTTTTTTTTTTGGATGGCCAATTTCTCACAAGATATCACCAAGGGTATTTTCAAGGGCAATATCTCGCAGTACACCTATCATTACTCTTTCACCCCATTATAATTTCTCATTATAATTCAATTTCAATAAATAGATTCAAACAGCCATTTACTCATCATACACGCACAGCACAGCTGACTAATAGGTTCCTCAGCACACATACACCCCCAACCCCAACAACACAACAAAAAACCAAAGAAAAGTCAACAGAAACTACTGTACCCGTATAGTCGTCTACATAATTGGACAGCCAGGTACTGTAATCATTCAAACAAAGAGTACTTAACCAAAAGGTTAAATAAGTGGGTCCCATTTGACATCAATAACAACCCAGTTAAAATTGGCTAAGTGACATTTCATGAAATTGTTGTGTTTTGACATTTTCTCCTGTTCTTTTCAGTTCAGGAACGGATTTCCATGCACAGTGGTAGGTTGGGTGGGGGTGGATTTATCAAATGTCAACGGTAGGCATCACCGGCAATGGGCATTTTTTACAAAACCCAATGTGTGCACTTGATTAATTCTACCCAAAACAGGATCGGAGTTGCAGATCCCTGACTACTTAGCCAGTCATACAAGATGTTTGCGAGCCAAAAGGTAACCCTTTCCACTCCAGACATCAATAGAAGTAAGATAAATGCTAAGGGAAAATTACGAAATTGACTATGACCTCAGCAAAGGGGCATTATAAAATTCTTCCCAACCGAACTTTCCTTCCCAGATGAACTGATAACCAAGAAAATTACACATCAAGGACAACAAAAAGCAGGGTTGGATAAAAATAATAGCCTAACTCCTTAACCATTGACAATCATAAAAATAATAGCCTAACTCCTTAACCATTAACAATCGTATAGAGCAGAGTTCGCATAAATCCAATTCACTAGACTAGAGTGCATGTAGTGAATTACCACTAGAACAAGGACGAAAAAATGTGAAATTTTGACCAAAGTAACCCATCCAATATGTCATATGACATGTTGAGTTCAGTAATTACAAGAAGCACAGATGAATTCTCCAGCTGCTTCTCTGCCCATCTCATTTTCATAAATATTCAAACATCTACCAAGTGCCACCATCAATTTTTCCCCATTTTTATATATCAATTATATAACAACCTGGTGATTTAGAGATCTAAAACTATCTCAACATATATGGCTATTCCTTTAGGTGTATTCCAAAAGTAGAGAAATTTGGCATGCTCTGGCAGCATTACCCTCCATACTACCAGAATAACACACATTTCGCTACCTTTTTGGTGAAACCATAGCAAGAAGCACAGCCAAACATACTAACAATAATCAAGTATATTTAATAATGCTGCATAGTTTGTTAGGCTTTAGTTTGCATGTCAGCATACTATTCAGGTAAGATGAACTCAGATGATGCAATCACTCTCAAAACACAGATAAAGGATAATTTCTGTTTTTACCATAACACTCGAGAAGGGGGTCAGATTTTGCATCTGGGAGCTTGTTTGAGATTGAGCAAATGCAGCATTCAGGTGTTGAGCATTATTAAACGTATAATCAGGATTAGATGAGGGGAAAGCGTATTGATTTCCATGAGCCGTTTCAATGCTCACAGGCTTCATTTCTTCTGATTGAGATACGTCATAACTCACACTACTGGGACCAGTTCTGTGGAATAAATTACCATCAGGTGCATTTTTTAGAGAATCGTCCGCATAATACTCAGAGTTTCTGCAACAACAGCAAAATGGGATAGGTCACGTGAACATGTAAAAGAGAAACTACTTAATCTGGAAGGATTTTGAGAGAGCTATACCTAGCTTCTGAATGTTCAATGGATGAAATGTCAGCATCTCTATTAACTTCTTCTAAGTTAGTCTTAACAGGCATTGATGCCAAAGGCCCAGAAGAAAAGACAGCACTCATTCCAGATCCAAAGCTACCAAAGCTGAGATGTGAGCAATCAGCCGTTTGAATTTGTAAATGATCTGGGATTACCACAGATGGGCCATCCTCGTCAGCAAGTAACCCATGGTCCTCCTGTTGCATTGTCAGTTGCTGCAAGTTTGTAGTGACAGATGAGACTGAAACACCAACTTCTTCATCTGCAAGGTCAGAACACCACAATATGCTTAAGGTGCCACCAATAAATGAAAAAAATTAGCTTTACCATAGACTGCCAATAAACAAAGGATAGAGAACAAGTAGTGTCCAGATTGATTTCTTAGAATAGGTTCTAGTACATGCTTAAACTATTAGAGCTAAAAGAGAAGTCGCTCTGGATAACAGTACCAGTGAAACAGTGATTCAGTTAGTAAGCAGTTATAACTGTTCAGGGAATGCCCAAAAGAAAACTTTGAAACCTGTTAGTTCCATTAATCCACATCTTGTGAAATATAATGAACTTAAATATCCTTAGCATAGCTATCAGTTCTGTAGTCAACATGAAAGAAGGCTTGCTTGAAATCGATTCTCTAAAAATCATTTCTCCAACACAGATTCTTAAAAAGAAATTCATTTTTCACAGTTCCCCATATCATTTTTTAACCACACCTCCAAAAAATAACTTTTCAGAAGATTAATTCCCAAAGAATCAAAATCATACACCCTCTAACTGAATCACCCAAAGTACATATTGTTAAATCATTCCTTACAAAGCAGAAAATGTATGCATGCTCACCTTCCTGATGCTCGTATGTATCTCCATGAGGATGGTAAGAACCCATATTTTCATATAAGTTTTTCTCAAATAGAGATGCACCTCCTGAATTATCCTCAGAAATATTCCTACCAGTAATAGAATTGGAACCTATGTCGTCAGTTTCAAGGTTTTCAATATTGTCTTCTGCTTCCCAAACCTCCTCTGACTGCGAGCGCTGATCAACACTATCGAAAGGTAAGTTAGACGCATCTAGATGCAGCTCTGATTGTATATGAGGCTCCGACACAGAATGCATTTTAACTGCAGCTGGCTTCTCAATAGAAGGCCACTCATCTCAACAGGAACATCCAGAGATGAATTATGATGTGAAGTGTTGGAAGGAAGCCCCTGAACATGATGACGGCTGCCATTGTTAGATGCATTAAGAGCAGTTGATGTCCTGTTTTGTGGTCTGCCCATCTTCACAATATCTGCCATCGATACTTGACCTGGAACACCCACCCACGCAGGTTGATAACCAGAAGGCGGCTGCCAGCCAGATGAAATACCATCAGCTGCATCAGATGATGATGCTCTATGTTCAGTAGCAGCAACATCTCTACAACAAGAACGCAAAAATTTGAGCACAGTATAATGGATATGAAAACTATACTCATCATGAAAAAAATGCTATTTCCACGGCCAAACCGACGGCATATGAAAATTTAAGGTTTCCCTTCTATCTAGCATGTTGACAATGAACAATCAACTTCCCAAATTTCAATATGAAAGCATTGCTTAACATAACGACAAAACAAAATCAAACCATTTATGTATTAACTTCCAACCAAAATAGATATAACTGGAAGCTAGATTGTCAAGCATTATCTCATCATGCCTTAGGGAACCCATGTTCACTTAGTGAAGACAAACTAAAGATAATTAAAAAAGTAAATTGTATACAGTGCATCATTATATGATCACCTATTAGATCTTTGGCAATCTCAGGTAGTAAAAAGCTCCCACATAAAATGGCGTACACAACCCTAAAAAGTAGATATTATAAAATTTCAATGTTACAATTCCCAAAAGGAGATCGGAAGAGCTGTATTACCCCGCGTAAGCTCAAACAAGACTAACCTGATGGCTGGAGGCTGTCTGTTTGTAATACTCCCTGCCACAGCAGACACTGAACTGGATGTATTTGGATAAGAATTCAATCCACTTTCTTTCTTGTGAGTCACTTTCCCATGCGAATAACTAGCCTCTGATACAGGATATGATGCATGTCATTCAGATATTTTCCTTCAGTACTAGGCATTTGAAACAAATATTATATTTGAACAGTTACAAATTTCAATACCAGAAGAACTATATGGGGTTGAACCACCTCGCGGAAAAGACCAGTCTGCACCACTCTTGCTGCCTCTATTTGAATTATTACTAACACCACAAGACCGTGATTCAGTGGAATCTTTATTCTGAGAACAATGAAAAGAATATAAGCGGACTACAAACAATTCCATAACTTGATCATAAACACAAAATCCCCATTGCTCTAACAGGGCTCCATCACGTCCAAAATACTAATGAAATAACCATATCCTCATAACAAAAAAGTGTTTCCCCCCTCTGGCAGGAGAGGAAGGAAGGGACCATTGCCATTTCATCCAAAATGTGGATAAGGAAATAAGTGAAAGCTTCTTCCACCTTTTAAACATTCCAAGTATAATTCGACTAATGGGAAGGACAAGCATAAGGAGAGGAAAAAGTGAGAATCAGCAATGAGAAATTGTAACTTTTCTTTATGTTTTCATGACAATCACGCACCTCTTTTTTCTTTTCTCGTTTGCTCTTCACCTCATGGAACGGATCTAAACAAGTGTAAATTCCATATTAGAGAGAAATTTGAATCAACATGAAGTATGGAGGTTAAAGTTCTTTCATATGGATATATCCATTTACTACACCACTGCATTGACACTTTGAAAAATAAAATTAAATAAGTTGCTGCAGGTAACAACAGTAGAACTTATAACATAGATAGACTCATCAGCTATTATCAAAGCAGTTCAACTCAGTACATTTGTGACCTTCACTCACTATGCCATAATCAAAATACTATTTTTCTTCTCTTACAATTTGATGATTGAGATTATCAGTATGCCAGAAAGAGAGTTTCTGCGTATACCAATTACTCATTCTACAACATTAGCTTCGTCAATATAATTACTAACTAACTTGAAAAGAGAGAATGGGAATGCAAGAATGCCATATCTCTGCAAACAAAACATGCATTAAATTACTCAGATATTTTACAAAGAAAAGACATGAAAATTGCTTAATAGTTTAAAGCAAGCCATGCCTAACCCACAATAGAGATAATTTGTCAACATTGCCCAAAAATTGGCATAAAAATCAAATTTTGAACCCTGTATTTCAGTTTTTTAAACCAGGAGAACGGTAATTTCTTCACAACACGATGAAGGGAAAAGAAAAATCAAGGTTCTTCCCTTGCGCTCAGTTTGTGCTGTAACTAAAAGGCTGGAACGTCTATAAAACAACATGAAAATCTAACCCCAATTGGGCGCTGATAATATTATAGGTAAATAACCAAAAACAGAAGAAAAGAAATAAAGCGCCAAAAGGATAAATCGAAAAAAAGGGTAAACATAAAAAAACATAAAGGTGATAAAATTTAAACTTTAGGACAACAAATTGAAAACAACCCAAACGGGGAAAAACAGAAAAGGGAAATCTTGAATAGGCCGCGTACGGTAATATGCTTACGTATATCAAGAAGACAATACCAACAAAACAAAATCATTAAATACAAAATCTTTAGGGTTTTAAAACAAAAACCTTGAGAGAGGAGTCGATTAACTGCCTCGTTGGGGTCCATATTGCAATCCTTAAGAGTTGCATAGATCTCAGCCTCGGAACAGCTAACTATCTCCTTCAGGCTCTGAACTATCTTCCTCGACCCCGCAGGTATTGCTTGTAATCCATTACCGCTGCTTCCCTTGCTTGTACTCATCGTTTCAAATTAGATCCAAATTATTACTGCAAATCCAAACAAACCCTTCACCTTCTTCAGTTTCTCCAACACATAGTACACGCACTCAGTTAGTGAGGTTTATGGAAGAAGAAGAAGAAGAAGACGACGCCGCTAAGTAGAGATATAAATATATATATATATATATATATTAAAGGACAGCAGTTTCGGAAACCCTTCCCTCTTAGAACTCTCTCTCTCTCTATATCTAGATGTGCATTTCCAGTTCGATTTTTTCCCCTTCCCTTTTCCCTTGTTTTTGCCCCTCTTTTTTTTTTTTTTTTTTTTTTTGGGTAAATGGCAACCATGAAATTCGGTATAATTTATTTGGTTAATTTAAAAAAAAAAATTAGTTGTTAAATTTCAAGGCTGAGGCCATCACCACATCAGCACAACACAAATCATATCAGTGATCAGTAAGATGCTATATCATCTGATTAGTATCGTAATAGCGTCATTCAGACATCGATTGAAACTTTTAAGGTATAAGTTAAGACTGTGGTAATATTAGTCATCAATGTCTTTAATATATGTATCTTTTATGTGTACCCAGTTGCAATAATACATCTGACTTATGGGTAAATAAAGTGCGAGACATGAATAAGATTTCAGGGAGAATTACCTTATTGTTAGAATGGGCTTTGGGTTAAGATTTGTAGCCTTGAACTTTAAGAACGAAATTGGGTTACTAGCACATATAATATGGGCGAAACACCCTACACACTTGGAACTTAAATTTTAAGTCAATGTCATTCATCCATGTACTAACACAAGATGATATGTGTAAGATCATATTTGATTTTCTTCTTTTTTATTTGTTTTCCTTTATTTATTATTTTAATTATTTTATTAATACACCCCTCTCCCACCTCAACCTACCCGACTGCCAACGCCGTTAGGATCCAGAAAAAATTTCACTTTTCATTTTTTGTTTTGTAACGATCTATGTTATCTGTGTAACAATTTTTGTTATGTGTGTAACAAGGTCTTTTACTTGTATAGCATGTGTAAATATTTATGTTAGTATACCATATTTCTGAATATTATTTTAGGTTAAACTTTCAAGGTTATTGTGTAATAAAATGTATTATTTCAAGGTTAAACTTTCAAGGGTTGTATTATTTTATTAATACACCCCTGTTGGCCGACTGCCAATGCCGTTAGGATCTAGAAAAATTTTCACTTTTCATTTTTTGTTTTGAAACGATCTATGTTATCTGTGTAATAATTTTTGTTATGTGTGTAACAAGGTCTTTTACTTGTATAGCATGTGCAAATATTTATGTTAGTATATCATATTTCTCAATATTTTAGGTTAAACTTTCAAGGTTATTGTGTAATAAAATGTATTATTTGCGTTGTAATAAAATGTATTATTTGCGTGGTAAGGTGGACTAAATCTAAAAGAGTAGATGTTCTGTGTGCAGCAATCAATGTTACATTTATAACAAGGTTTGTTACTTATATAACAGGCCATGTTATGTATGTAATAATTTATATTACACAATTTACATTGTGTAACATACTAGTTCACATGCATTTAAAAATGTGGAACATCATTTACTATATGAATTTAAACATATAAAGTGTCTCATTTCTATAAATTAAAATGTGTAGTATACCATCGTGTAACATACAATGTTAAATTAAAATTTGTAAAATGCATTATTATTGTTATTGTAAAAATTATTATATTGTAGCTCTTCAATTGAAGTTGTTAAAAAAAAAAAAAAATGAAGAAGAAGACGGTTGGGATGGGGCGGGTGGGGTTGTGTGCGAGGGTATTTAAAAATGTTATTAAAATTTAAAAAAATAATAATAGAAATGAAACTTTCCCTATGTTGTAAAAGTTGTTCCTAAAAAACAGGTAAATTTTATTTTACCTTCCTAAACTTTTAATTTTGACACAATTTTATCCCCTTTTTTATTTTCTTGCCTTGTCCAAATTTCATATATTGACGCATTTTTTCCCTCCCATCAGATTCTCATTAAATGCCTCGTTAGTGAGGGCTAAAATGAGAATAAAATTTGGAAACTTCACGCTATGTTCCAAACTTTCAATTTTAGTACAATTTCTTCCTCATTTTTTTTCCACCGTTTTATTAAAAATCTTTCATATATTCACATATTATGTCTCTGATATTGAATTCCATCAATTTTTCTATTTGTTTAGGGCAGCACGTTAGTGAGAGACAAATGTATGTTTAATAATTCGTTAGAAAATGCTTCCCAACAATAATACACCCATTTTTCTTCATCTGTACGAATTAAGCCTTATTCTCATTCTATTGTCTACGTAAGTATGCATTTAAATATACTACCCTCAAAGAATGGGATAATGCATATAACATCTTAAAAGAATGAGGACAATAAAAGTATTACTTCGCAGATGTAGATGATGGTACAATCTTCATAAACATTCAAAATCAAAACTAATTAAATCCACGAAACACCACATATATGTAAAAAAATAAAAAAAAAAATTCAAATTAATAGTTAACCAAGACACTGGCTGAAAAAGACTGAGGGGGATAATTTAAGTGATAAAATCACGACGAGATCCTGGGTTCGAGTCTATACCCTCCCCAAAGTTTTCCCAATTAAAAAAAAATGGTATTTGGCTAAAAAAATATCAACTAAATGGCTTTTTGAAGAATAAAACATGTTTTCAGCAAACAACTGAATATATCTAGTTAAAATAATACTATCTAACCAATTAATAAAAGTTGACCAAATTTGATACTGGAGATGGAACATGTGAATATATGAAACATTGTGGACAAAATATCAGCAAAAGAAAAAAAAACAAAGAAAAGAAATGAGGACAAAATTCTTTCAAAATAGAAAGTGGATACTTGTTTTGATTTTGAGAAGGAAATTTATTAGTTGTCTTATTAAAAGTTGTCCATGAACAAGCGTGTTTAAGTTGAATGCTTGTGTGACGTGCTTCACCATACTTTGCGTTCTATAATATATTAATTGTGCTCTTTGTCACGCATTAATATTGACGTGCTTAGACATGTATAGATTTAAAATTTGATTATGTTGTTTTATGGTTCTTAAAACATTGTCTACAATATTAAAATAATTGTAAAATGTGACAATTTCTAGACTAGATATTGATATATTCAAAAATAACAAACTAAATACTAGTGTCTAGTGCACAAAGTGACAGAGGGATGCAAACTTGGTGTTGAGAACCATTTTTGAGTTTGAGAGTTTGTTTGATGCTCTTTATCTGTGAAAATATAGAGAATTTATAATGAGAAGAGAGGTAGAATGTGTATTGAGAATGTAAAAATGTGAAAAATATGTTGTTGTAATTGAATAGTTATCAAATCAAATGTTAAATCAGTGATAAGTAAAATTATAAATTAGTCAAATAAAGAGTATCAAACAAGCTCTGAGTCTACAAGGATTGAACAACCTGGATCCTATATGTGGTGGAGAATTTTTGGACTCCCCAACACTAAGGCAATTGGATGGTCGATGATGATGTTAAAAAAAGAGTCAATGTGTCATACCCCCGCTAATTTTACAATATTTTTCAAGATCTTCTATTAATTAACAAATTTCATAGCGAAAGCTTTAATACAAATAGAGGGAATGAGACGTACAAAACAAACCAATAACTTTTGACTTGATAAAACTAATTATTTAAACTAACAAGTTGTTATATTTTAAAGAATCATTGCAACTCGATTTCTCAATAAAATACAAAGAACTCAACAAGTTACTTAACCTAGCAAGTTGTTAACTTATAAAAATCATTAGAACTAGGTTTTACAGTAAAACGTAACGAATACACAAGTTATATTACTAGGCATATTCCATTTATTACCCAAGCACGCCAAGTTTTTAGAAAGCCTTTATCTTAATAAATATATTTCAAACTATTACAAAAACTATACATTAGTTCCATTATATATATTACATGTCGTAAAAATGTATGTAATATTAAAAGGTGAGCATACTTATTGACACTAAAAAGTATAAAACTCACAATCGCTTTCGTAGTTGCTTCAAAGACAGGTTTTCACTACATGCAAAACTCTACTCCTACTTGCGAGCATGCTCCAAAACACGACTTGCCTTACTTTTCAAATATCACACATTCAATCATCTTCACTACAAGAAAATGAGGGTTTTACCCACGCATGTAAATGTGGGTAAAGACATAGTTATGTGTGAGTAAAAATTTTTACCTATACATAATCTAAGTGTCAATAAGTGTGGCTATCAGTCCGTAGAGGAAAGTTTTTACCTACACATAAGTTTGTGTGTGGGTAAATATTATACTTTTACCTATACATACATGTATAAGTAAATATTGTAATATGTGTGGGTGATGTAACTGCCACACATACAATATTGACGTAGCTGATGCCGTGGACGATGACATGGCGTCTGATGTGGCTATATGTGGATGATGACATGGACAATAATATGTCAATTGACTTAGACGATGACGTGTCAATTGATGTGGACGATGATGTGTCTGCTGACGTGGACAACAACATGTAATTTATTATGTGTGGATAAAAAATAAATTTATATGCTGGTAAAAGTAAGATTATTGAGTAGGAAAAAGTATATATTTATATGGTGATAAAAGAAATTAAACATAGTCAATAGTTTACTCGTGTAGGTGATAATTTTCTTTTATTTTTTTTTAATCATTTACATCTATAGATTGTGAGCATAAAGAGATTGTAAAATTATAAACAAATTTTGTAACCACAAAGTTAAAACAATGGTTGAATAAATATTTCAAACACTAAAGAAATTATAAATGTATTCATAACACAATGCCATGCAACGAAAAATTTAGCAGAAAACGAATATATTCCAAACACTAAGGGGAAAAAATCAGAACTAGCCAATAGATTTGTTTAATGCAAACAAATCTATTAATTAAAAGTGGAAAACTAGATTCGTCTTCTCCACACTAGATTGCCATCAAGTGTCTTTACCTGGAAAATTGGCTTATACCAGAAAGATTCTTTCGCATTTCCCCTGTAGAACAACTGGTATTGACAAGGAAACTGATCATACGCTAGGTTCTGTCCAGCTACACCTCGCCAACTCCAATCCAAGTTCCCCAACCACCCCTCAAAAATGTCTCCAGCAATTTCATGAGACAGGCCAATTGGAGTTGCATAGGGTTTATCAGGGATTTTTGCATCCAGTGCAAGACAGTTATGCTTCTGTAATGCACAGTGAAAATTGTTCAAGTCTTGGACTCTCATAATACATTTATAGTTGCATACTTGATCTACAGGACTACACTCATTCGGGCATTGAAGAGCTTTTCTACAATTTGGATCCAACAGACAGTTCAATATTTGGGACCCACAGTTCTTTACCATGCAGTTCAATGTGGAAAATCCCTTTGCCCGTAAATTATTCAGTATTGGAACTGGTTTTATATAAGCATTTACTACGACTAACAAACAGAACAGAATATTATCAGAATTATATCTATCCCAAGATTCGGAGACAGAGCGAAGTGCTTCATCTGATTCTTTTGACTTCTTTGGTTAAGATAATCGTAATTTGCTGAATATACTACCTTTGCTTTCTGTCTGAATAAGAAAACCTCCTAATTTTTTAGATAATGCTGGAGAAAAATCAAAGCATATGACATTTGGGACAACTTGGAATTTGGCCTGAACCCACTTGTGATTCTTCCTTCATAACAGAAACAATCATCAAAATATCTGCCAGTTTTAATGCCTTCTGAAGCTCCCCCATTGTCTCATCAATATTATGGTCAGTAACCACCAGCATTTCAAACCCT
The DNA here is from genome assembly GCA_963692815.1 of Nyctanthes arbor-tristis. Taxonomy (NCBI): domain Eukaryota; kingdom Viridiplantae; phylum Streptophyta; class Magnoliopsida; order Lamiales; family Oleaceae; genus Nyctanthes; species Nyctanthes arbor-tristis. Next base: position 89,385 of record CAVNYN010268989.1, read on the forward strand.
TCATCGACCCATTTTAATCTTTTTGCCTATATACATCTAAAAAGAGTAAGCAAGACTGAATTTTAAACCATGACAGAATTTTAACAAAAAATCAGAAAAGATAAACTGAGTTATTCAAGAATGCCAGGAGATCAAGTAACTAGACACTAGAAATACTAACAGTGATATGCAGAATAAAATACTAGTAACTATATGAAATTAATGAAAAGGTAGGGGAGAATCTGAAAAACAATATATAATACATCAAACAGCAGTAAAATCTATGGCTATTTGTTTAAATAGCCAATAGATTTGTTTGATGCCAATAAAGTGCATTCCGAAATTTGCTTTAAGTAGGAACCCAGTTTGCAATACAAAGATAAGACTGAGGTAAAATAAGGCTTGAAGCAGTCCAACAAGAGAGGGAAAACTTCTATAAGAGATTGATTTCTATATATCAACCATGCTTAATGATAATGCAAAACCATAACAAAACTGCGTGTTCACGTGTCAAATCCAACATTAGCAACCACAAGAGTATTGGGAAAATACCATATATATGAAGAAACAAAGTGAGGATGGCAACAAATCCCAAAATGAATGTATAGCACATGCCCACATCTATTTGTACCAATAATAACTATTTATTACAATTATGAATTAAAATAAAGAATTATATGAAATCAGGAAAAAAAATTTGAAAAAATGGAACAGAAAACTAACCTCATTTTCTCAAGGTAATATTGATTTCAAACTTGGAAGTTCAGCAAAGATATAGCTTTACAGACCAAAGGCCAACAGCCGGACCATATTTTGTGGCTCCTAGAAGCAATTGGGGAGGCCTAAATTGGATGACTCATGGATTGGAATTGAGAAGTCTCAAATAAGGCCACCTTAAAGATAAACTCATGACAATCGAAATATAGATACAAATTTTCTTGAACAGTATTCTCCAAGAGAAAGGTAGGTATATCTAACACTTCTACCTGTAACATAAAATTATGACACAATTCTTTATCCATGAAAAGTCTTGATAAGTGTATTTCAAATTGAATAACAAACCTCTGTTTTTTTTGGGGTCTTAGGTTTTTTTATTAATTTCAGAGGCCTTAAGACAGTGTAGTCTCTAATACTGGGGATTAGAAACTACCTTTAAGATAGTTACTGTTCTGCCTTCTGTTTCTGTAAGTATTGTGACTTATTGCTTCTGTGTGATTGTCTCAGATTAAGCTAGCTTTCATCTTTACTGTTAGGTCTTGATTTTAGTTTTGCACTTGGTTGAATCTTTGTGATTTTTTTGTTGTATGCTTGTTGTGATGGGGTCAATTTCTAGATGTGATATTGATGTGTGGACTGGTACTGGAGACTTTAGTTTCTGGCGCTAGAAAATACGTGCTTTATTGTTACAACAAAATGTGCTTATGCTCTTGATTTTTCATATCCTGTTGAGTTTAGTGTATTTAGGCGTAAAGAAATAGATGAACAAGCTTGAAGTTCCATTTTCTTGCATTTGTCTGACAGTGTTTTCTTGAAAAATAGATGAACAAATATTCTTGAACAGTATTCTCCAAGAGAAAGGTAGGTATATCTAACACTTTTACCTGTAACATAAAATTATGACACAATTCTTTATCCATGAAAAGTCTTGATAAGTGTATTTCAACAAACCATTTTGCCAACAAGTACCTGATCACTATGATTGACCATAAGTAATTTATGGAGGAAAGAAGACGCAACAAGATATATATATATATATATATAATAGTAATAAATGAAGGAATGTAATATGAAATGGTTTTCAATATCTTCCTTTAAGGGTAACTCAATTAAATAATTGCTTATTTCATTTACTTTGAATGTCTAATTTAAGATATATTACAGTATATTAGCATGGTTCGACTGCATGAATTCAGAAAAGTACTTTCATATTATTATGATGGGATAGAGTAGCTAACCTAGTTAGTTGAAGGTCAAATAAATTAGCTTGCCGCCATTTTCTTCATGGAGAATTGTGGGAAATTCCAAGGACCCAACTTCATAGAGATTATCTAGTACCTCTAGTAAGTTGGTCAATAAAAGAACCAGACCGCAATTATGCTAACACAAGATAATTACACTACTTAGCTTAGATAGGTATCACATTTATTTTAATTTTATGTCCAAGCTGTTTTTATTTTTTACATAATTGTATACATCTAAAGTAATAGGAGATTAGCATCTCTAAAATATGCATTAGTAAGATTCTAGCTTAAATCAGTGTCTTTTAAAAAAAATACTGAATTCTTTTACAAAGCAGCAAACAACTAGAAGGTAAATATTTTCTGGGGCAAGAAAGATTATAGCCTAAATCCACCGAAGCAAAGGAATATCAATAAAAAATGCAATGGCAGGAAATCTCAGAGGGCCTCAATACTTAAGAAGTAAGCAAAGATCACATACATATACTCAATCTTTGTGTATGGGATTCCTAAGATTCATCTTCTTATTGGGGGAAGATCCATGGAAATCCTGTTCCTTTATCTTAATTGCAAAAATAAGCCCAAACAAAATAGAATTCGAGACACAATTAGCATGCAAAAGATAAGCAAGTGAGAAATCTATTTTTCCATTTTTTTCCCTCTATTCAACATAGTTGCTTGCCACAAGATTGCTAACTAAGATTGGCAATGACGATATGCTCTATGGTAATAAGTCCTATATAGAAAATTAAGGAATTATTTATGAACTCATTCAGGCTATTTCCTTGACTTGAACAAAAAAATGGATTTTTTTGGTTTGGGGTGGGGGGAGGGGGGGCTCAAATGGCAAGCGGGGTAGCTCTTAGATTAGGCCTCTAAACAAAGATTACACCATAGATGAAAAGAAGAAAAAATCAGTACCTCATTAAACTAGGGTTTCAAATTTTGGGAATCCTATCTGGGTAGACATGGTTTGGGTGAGGCCTCGGGTTGCCGAGCCATAGGTCTATGGGCCTGCTTGGAGACGGGTGGGTGTCTCCATGAGCTTAGTAAAGACTGACAGTAGTAGATGAGCACTGTCGTGCAGATAGATTGGTTGCACGTGTATTTAACTAGCCTGTGGACGAAGGGATTAACCGCCTCTCTCCAATTGAAGTCGTAACAAGGTAGCCGTAAGAATGTCTGAGTAGTAACTACCACTATCATCGATGTGAAATCTGGCCCGGTAAGATCTGGGCGCAAAATTGATAAAATTTCAAACATAATTCATAATTTTGTGAAGCCGCCGGTGGACAGGAGAAATAACACCGAGAGGAGGATGGTGGACAAGAGATAGCCGAGAGCACAATCAACTGAGACACAGTTTTCACAAAGCCTGCCCATGGAGAATGGAATTATTAAAATATTCAAAAATCTATATATATATATATATATTAATTAAAGGAAATTAGTCTGCGGTTTTCACTCCAAAAGTTTGTTATTAGGATCTTTTACGACATTTTATATTATATTGCGGTAACTCCTACGGTCTTATGAATTTTTCAATTTTTTTATTTTTTATTCTCGTTTTCCTTATCCATTTAGTAACTAATTTATAATTATCATCATTTAGTTTTTTAAATTATAAATAAATTTAATTATCCAATTAATTAACTAATGAATAAGTGTCCATATATCCTCAAAATTCATAGTTTATAATTAATATAAATTAAACATATATATTTTTAGTTTAAGTTGACTGAAAATTATAAGTGTACCTTTTTTCTTAATTTTTCCTGGTACGAATATTAATAATTATAAGTACTTTTCCTTAAAAAAACATATGATTACTTTTATGTATTATTAACTTATATAATTTTATGTTGTCTGGCTTTCTTAGTTTCGAATAAAAAACATTTTTAGAGTATATTATATGGCTTAACTATTAATTATTTCATACAATATCATTTATCTAAATTAGTGTAAAAATAAAATTATATATATTTGTATTAACGATAACAATCGAGCTAAAATTTTCTGTAAATTATAGTTATCATATCGTTATCTTAATATGATAATAACAAATTTACATTATTATTTGTTTAACATAATCTTATAAAATTTCACTTAGATAATAAATTATAGTAACAAATTATAATAATAAACTTTTTTTTGAAAGAAAATAACAAACTAACTAATGGATAAGTGTCCATACATCCTCAAAATTCATAGTTTATAATTAATATAAATTAAACATATATATTTTTAGTTTTAGTTAACTGAAAATTAAAATTGTACCTTTTTTAATTTTTTCTGGTAGGAATATTAATAATTGTAAGTAATTTTCCTTAAAAAACATATGATTAGTTTTATGTATTATTAATTTATATAATTTTTATGTTGTCTGACTTACTTGAGTTTGAATAAAAAATAATTTAGAGTATATTATATGGCTCAACTATTAATTATTTCTTACAATAACATTTATCTAAATTACTGTAAAAAATAAAACTATATCTATTTATGTTAACGATAACAATCGAGTTAAAATTTACTGTAAATTATAGTTATCTTAACGTAATAATAAAAAATTTACATTATTGTTTGGTTAACATGACCTTATAAAATTTCACTTAGATAACAAATTATAATAACAAATTATGGTTTTCATTTAGATTTTGTTAAGTTTCAAATTAGGGATTTCAATGCTAACAATTTATCTTAGCGACTTAGGGTTTTTGAATGTTAATAATGCTTTTATTTGTTTTTGCAAATTAATCTTATATTTTTAATGTGTTTTTTGTAGTTTCAATTAATTTTTAATGGAATTTTTAGATATATTCTCTTTTTTTTAATGCGTTTTTGATATATATTATATGTTTTTTTAGGTTACACATTCATTATGTTATTTTTATATTTTAGTTAGATGAGTTTGATTGTAATATCCCGCGAAATTTAAGCTATATTTGACGATGATGGAATAGTTGCTTCCATTGCACTAGAAGATTTCAAGATGTTTACTCAATTGAAGCCAAAGAAGGATTTTGGTCCTTAATCAACCTCAATCAAAGTGAGGTGACTTAATCACAAGACACCATGAAGTACAAGGATATCTCCAGCAATAAACGAGTGAACCTCGTTTTGACACACAGCCTCGCAAGGTGTACGGCTTCAGATTGTGCCACGTGTCGCAACGTCATTGGTGGAACTCAAATTTTATTAAAACTAGTTAATTTTCAACTATTATAAAAACGGTTATTAGTCCCCAAAGTTTCCCAAGCATTGCCAACACCCCAACCTCTCCTCCCTTACACCCAAATTCGTCCACCGCTATGGTGGGATGAAGAATAACCCCAAAAACTCACTAAAATACATATTTGTCTCTAGAAAAAGGTCCTTATCATATATAGAAAGATTATAACTTAATGAATAGCTTTAATTGAAGAATTTTAAGGCTTTAAAGGCATTTTCCTCTTGGAATTATTCAAGAAATATTTGAGGTGAGTAACACTTGTATTGACTCTCTCTCTCTTTGAAAATCATGCTTATCTTATGTGTAACGGGTACCTTAATTCCCTTTCTTTTATTCATTATATTTTCATAAGAAATGCATGGATTTTTAATGCATTGTTATGAAAAGAAAGATTGGTTTATTGCATCTATATCGCTAGTCAAAACTCTACCCGTTCTGAATTGCTCTGTGGAACATGACCTTGCAATGTGGTCTTGGTCATTTTGGTTATGTGGTAATCTTTGTGGTCTTGCTGTGTGGTCTTGACCAATTTGAATCTTTGTGGCCTTGCTGTGTGGTATTGGCCAATTTGAATCTTTGTGGCCTTGCTGTGTGATCTTGGCCAATCTTGTGCGCACCACGGGTAGTAGTTTAACTAGTAATAGGGCTCTTTTGTGCATTTAATGGCTTTGTGCATCCAAATGCTTTGTGAAATACATAGCTTTCCTGAAAATATGTTTTCTTATATGAAAGGTGAATTAAGATATTTGATTATTCACTGAGTACTTTGTACTCACCTCCATTTTCTACAATCCTGTAGGTATTAAATTAAGAAGCTATGTGGTCGGATCGTCCCAAAGATGAAGGAGATACATGTATGTGATCGAGACTTCGGCGAGTGACCAGGGTTTCGTTGTGGGTAGCCCACAGAACATTTAATTATCAGAGTGCGCAGCGAAAGTGTCTCGATATTTTAAACTATATTTGTATCAATTTTTAAATCGTCAAAGGCTTCCGCAATTGTAAAAAAAATTCAGTTCGTGACATTGATATAATGTATTAATTGTTTAAATTATTTTTTTATTTTATTTGAGTTCTTACTATGTATTATCTACACATATGTGTGGAAATTATCTGTGTAACTTGATGGTTGAATGGAACTTGGTGCTCTTATGGGGTACCCTTATGTAAGTATATATTTTTCAATATTTATAAAGTTTTTTGATTTTCTTTTTATGTGCATATGAGTGTTGAATTTTTTTTTTTTTTTGGATGCATGTCTTATTACTTAGTTGGATGAATAGATTGTATTGAGTTAAATAATGCTCTCAATATGATTGTAGGGTTGTATGAGAGCTAAGACTTCAACTGTATTTGGTGGATAGTGTGTTCTCTTCAAAATAAACTTTACAATATATATTGTATATGTTGTAGTTATTACATTTTGAAGGAAAATTGTAATTGTCCCCTCTTTTTTTTTTCTATTTTTCGTAGTTAGGATGTGTTTTAAACTTAGGATAGTAAATAGGAGTCTACATATTAGTTTTCTTGTAATAGTTGTAGTCGTGTGTATTTGTAGTTTTATTGTAATGTATTTTAGGCATATTTATTTCTCTAATGGATGGTATTTTTGTTGATTTGAATTTCACAATGGTGTATATGAAATGAGTAGGGATTATTTTTATCAACTCTATCTCACCCATTTTTGTCTCTTATACTTTTTCTTCTTTTTATTATTATAATGGTTTTTTATTTTTTTTATTACATTACATTGATGTTACAGAACTCGAATATAGATTAATTAATTTGTAAAAAATCCGCTACCTTTGCATTGATAATAATCTCTTTCCTCCCATACCTTTGTGTTAAATCTTTTTATCATTTTTTTTAAAAAAAAAACAAAGAAAGAAAGAAAGAAAGAAAAAAGAAAGAAAGGATGTATATTTATTAATTAATCATGCGTAATAAAAGAAAATAATATGCACAATTTGGTATTTTAATTTATTGAAAAAATGAAGACTTCGTGTAATTATATAGAATTTGGTTCCCGATCAAGTTGCAATAATATTAGTTTAAAAATTTTTTTTTTAAATAGATATTGGTTATGAATCTAAATTTAATTATATATGATTATTCCAAAGTAAAAATAATTAATTGTTATTTATTTTTGAGTATATAAAGGGATTGTAGGCGTGGAGAATCCCTTGATCAAGAGTGTGAGAATTTAACATACCACGTGGGTCTTGACAAACTGATTATCATTTATAACGATAATACTATATTAGCAAAGTGATCGCAACATCAAGTTCAATATAATCGGTTCATTAGATAATGACTCTTCACGGATAATAGAAAATTACTTAAGTTTTCGTATTTAGATTTATATATATAATCTGAGATGGTTTTTCCCGTACAACGCACGAGTGAAAATTTAGTGTCGCTAAAATAAAGAGAACACTGCATAAATAAATAAATAAATAAAAATTTGTTTTAATATCTTGCCATATCATGATCAAAAGAAAAAAAATATATCTTGCCATATAAATGCTTAGGTGGCAAAATAATTAATGACATAATATTTAACCATATCTATTTGACATTTCTCATTATCTGTATATATAAAATATGAAAAATTAATCACGCGTAAAGAACATTCATAATTATCTACATGTAATATAAATAATACTGCATCATTGCTTGCATGGCAAAAAAATTAATGGACAAATATTTAACCACACATATTTTACATTTCCCATAAAGTGTGAGCAAAGCTTGACAAATTCACCACACATAAATAACATATCTAATTATGTGTGGGTAAAATAGATAATTGAAAATGCCACATCATCATTATTGAAAATTTATAGGCTCTGGCCAAACTCTAAAAAATACGGTTTTTCTTCCCACTAGACTTACATATAGCTAAAAGTCTTTACCTACACATAACAAACCACAAATAACAAATCAATTAAGCATTTTAGATTATCTACACATTAAAATTATGTATGACTAATTACCAATAGATAGTATGTGTGGTTATTTTATATTTGGGTAAAACGCCCATTTTCTTGTAGTGTACAAAATTGTAGAAAGAGGGAGTGAGTACGAACTATTCAGTGAGTAACAAAACCTTTTGATTCACCTTTCATTTGAAAGATTCATTTTCAAGAAAAACATTCAATACACAAAGTTTCCAAATGCACAAAAAGGCCCTATCACTTGTTAAACTACTACCTGCGGTGCGCGCAAGATTCATATCAATTCAATTAATCATGGCCATGTACAATTAAGTGTATCCACAATGAACCCCGACTAACCCTTACTGAAGTTCTAATTCAAAACAAACATCACACTAATCTTCTCTATCCTGAGATCATTTAATAGGTCATAGTGTGAGAAACAATTGAAAGCAATTCAATACAAGATGGGTAGAGCAACTAGTGATTCAAATGCAATAAATCAATCTTTCTTTTTAATGCATCAAATCCATGTTTGTCTCATGAAATACTTCAATTAAAATACATATTTATCTTATCAAAATTTCATGAATGTAGAAAGGGAATCAAAGTATTAGTTACTCACCTCTTTAACTTGATTTTTCCAAAGATTCTTTAAGTTATTGACAAATATATTTAAAACCTCCATATTCCTTGATCAAAGTAGTGTTTCAAGTTGTTTTTCTTGTATATATATAAAGTGAGGTCTTTTATAAATACAAAACTAGGTCTTTGATAGGTTTTAAGGGTTGTTTTTCCCCCTTTACCAATTTTGGACGAATTTCCTTTCTATATATAAGGGGTTTGAGACCCATAAGAAGCAAGATAATTGTCTCTTGAGAAGTATAGATGTAAAAAAAGAGAGGAAAGCAAGAGAGAGGTTAGGGTGAGTGAGAGGGTCGGTTAAGGGGTTCGGATTGAAGAAATCCCTTGACTAGTCCCCTATTTATAATCATTAGAAAATATTCAAATTTATTTGTTTTTGATAAAATTTTGAGTTCTGCCAATTAGGGTGCAACACGTGGCGTGATGTGGGGCCGTACACTTGGAATGTAGGATGGCAATTTGCTCAAAATGTCCTTATACTTTGGGTTGTCTTACGATTAGGTTGTAGAACTTTGATCAATATTACTTAATGTCTTTCACTTAGCATGGTTTTTCAATTAAGTGGTTATACTTTTGAGTCATACTAATCAATAGCTACATTCTTATGCCTAGGCTTTACTTGAGTGACAATCTTTGCATTTTGTGGCCTCACAAGTGGTTATTCAGTCATTGCCAAAATATTTACATTTGTTAATAGTAAACTCGGGTGGTTATTCAATCATTGCCAATAACCACCTCTTAACTTCAATTCATTGTCAAAAAATCTATCATGTGGTCAATAATCATCATTTTACAATTCGTAATAATCTTGTAATAATTCGAATACGATTACTTTGTCATATTTTAATTCAATTCGAGTGGCAAACTCTCAACTTTGAAGTTCAATACAATTCTATTTATTAGTATTTATTCAAGTGATAAATCTTGTAACTTTCTTTGTCATAATAATCTCTTATAACCTTTCAACTAGTGCGAGTTCAAGTTACTTTCACATTATTATTAAAGTGATGATTAATTTGTGTAATTTATTTATAAAATTTTGTGAGATGTTACACAATGTGTCCTAAATCTATCTAGTATTCTAAAATGAGAAAATTATACATTCTCGATTTACTTGAAATTCTCATGTTTTCAAAGTGGACAAACTGGACATGTACAATTTGGCCCTTTCATCGTGGCGATGGGATAACTGTTGAGGCATGTTGAGTAAAATAGCGGTGGCCAGTGATACCCAATATGTAGAGGTGAATAATATACAGTTTTTCTCCTCTTAATTTGACCTAAATCTAACATTTGACCACAAGTTGACATTTTTTAACAACATTATTATTATTAACAAGATTGTTAACACTTGACCTAAATATGACCTAAAGATGCAGTACTCACCCTTATGTTGTTGCTGGTGTTATTGTTGCTAGTCATTTAAACATGCAATGCACGTTGTATGGCACAAAAAATATATGTGACAATATATGATTTGGCAAAAATGTGTTTGTAAACTCTTCCTGGTAATAGTTGTTTATATCATCAATCGTTTCGTCGAAACTCACGGAATTATTTTGGTGGAAACATATAACGACAATTACAATTATTAATTTTGAAACTTACAATTTACCACACGAATAGAGTTAAAAATACTAATTGTCATGGTAAAGACACTGAATGTAATTAACCACACTAATTGAAATTAACAAATGTTTAATATAATTAACACGGAGTAGTAAATGGCGTGTAATTAACATTTGGACACAACATAGAGTAGTTTTGATCACCTACTCACATGTGGGTAGATTAAAGTCTACCCCCTCTTACATGGCATGTCATGTAGGAAGGAGTAGACTTTAATCTACCCACCCCCTCTTACATAGCATGTCATGTGGCATGCCATGTAGGAGAGGGTAGACTTTAATCTACCCACACGGGGGTAGGTGATTAAAACTACAACATAAAGTGTAACAAATGAGTGCAACAAAGAAAAAAAAGGTTAAGTACGAATTAACAAAAAAAATGAAGGGACAAAATTGAAAATCAAATGTTTTACACACATCTCAGCTTTTATACATTGCTTAATTATATTACCACTACGATTATTTTTTACGACACCACATTTATCTTATTTACTTAAATATCTTTTAATGAAAAGTCACCACATATTTCAACCATTCAAAATGAAAATCTAAGAAATTTACAATGAATCGAGTAATTTATCTTGAAGCACATTCTTATTTTGAATTCGCTTTGTAAGTAATCATCTTTTGTTATTCACAAATAACAAAGTTCATTGAAAGTTGCGGAAATTAAAATACAACCAATTTTCTAGATATTATTTTGTAAGATAAATATTTTTCTTTGTAAAAGAACTTTTGAAAATTATTTGAAACGTGAATTTTGTCACTTGAATCCATTAAAATTAAATTCATTTTGAAGACATTATCCTTGTTTGGCTGCTTAGAATCTCATCAAATTGATTTTACGATGATGAATTATTTGGTGATGCAATACGATTCCTTTTCATATATCATCCATTGCAAGTTTTACCATGTGCGTGGCTTGCTGCTATTATTTCATTCGCAATTTTATGTGATGTGGGTATTTTGTTTTCTTCCATTGATTCATCGAGAATTTTATTGAAGAAGACAAATATATATATATATATATATATTAGGCAAAAAGAAAGAGAATGGACTAATTTCGAGGTGCAATGAGTTTTTTGTTTCAATTGGTGATCTATCTTTATATTTTATTTATGCTGTAATAAGGGCACGAATATATTCGTAAATTAATTGTGGTGAGATTATAAAAATTTTAGTTGAAGCAAATATAATTGCCCTTATATATTAGTGATCATTGAGTAAATAGTGAGGACCTCAGGGGGGTAAAAACTGTTGAACATTGATTCAAATTCAGATAAAATATATTGATACGGAGGTGTTTTAACCACTATAATAACTAACCCCTTTAGTCATTTAACCCCAGCCTGGGCTAGTCCTAACCTCAAAAATCACACTGCTCCAACCACCCTGCCTAGTCGGTGCACCATACTCGACTCATTCTCCCATTTCATGAAATTTCTCCCACTCGTGAATCCATTGAGTTGATCGGGCCTAATATAGAAACTGGATGTACTATGTTTTAAGGTTTAGGTGACTCCATCCCTCTCATTTTTTGCATTGCGTGAGTTGGGTTGTAACTTATAAACTAGGGGACTTTCACGAGCAAAATATAACTTGAATCTCATAATGTAACTGAAATGAAATGTATTAGCAAATAATAGAGGTTCCAATTGGCTAGCAGAAGGCACTTTATATGACGCCTTGAAAAAGAATTCATGAATCATCTCTAACGAGACATGCATATTTGTTACGTCATTAAAAATTTAAATCCGTTTCGATTTCAATTCAGTTCTATAATGATACCAAGTGAAACATATATTTGAAGAAGAAAACTTGAATAAAAATGTACAACAATCTTTCAATAAATATTCAAGTAAAATTATTAGAAGCCAAGATATCTTATATTTAGCTTGTTGGTAGACTGATCATGCTCGTTGGTAGAATTATCTTCCAACATAGTTGATCGATTCTTATTTATTAACATTCTCGCTTTTGCAGTTCAATAATATTCAGGTTTCATTTTGTTTTCACTGTTGTACAATCAATTATTTGAACTATAATATTCGCTAATGCCACCTCGTATCTGCTAGGACACATATCACGATAAGATCAACAGGTTCACGCGTTTTTGATAGTGTGAATTGTAGAAACGAACTACATTGTAATGTGACACCACCAAATCATTCCCAGGCGCCAAACTTTTACACCTGCGATTCTTTAAGATTGAGGAACCTAGTGGCAAGGGTAAGACAATACCTTTTGGTAAGGCCATAGAGGCACTTAGAATAAAATCTGTTCCCTGTTCCACCTTTAGCTTTTGATTTAGTCCTATGTAAGTATGCAACAGTAAAAAGAATGGCAGAAAAGAGAAAAGGGAGTGCCAAGCTACCACACCTTAATCAACACACATCATCCCAAATAGAAATCAAAATCCCCTTTGTCTTTTTCCCAAAACCTTGTTTTTATCTTGTGGGTCTCGACTACATGAATCCTTGTTGTATACCTTGTTACGTTCATCATTAGATATACTGGTATTATGTGACATCAGACGTAAACAAAATTTTACTTGACTGTCAATCTATCGAAAACCTCCTTGTTTACTTGATCCGGAAAACGCTGCATTTCTTTGCCTTGTTTTCCTATTCAGGCACCTCTTGTTGCTTGCAGATTCCAACTACCACAATGCCTCCTCTCTCAAGTTTTCTTGATTCCCCATCTCTGAAAAGCAAGAAAGCTATATTCCTTCATAAATCATACTCGTATATAAACTGAAATGCACCTGAGATAGATACCCTTCTTCACACAGACAGAATTCCAACTTTTCCAGTCTAAGAAACCTTAATCAGTTTATATTGTTGTTCTGGGCCAAGAAGAAACCAAACAACTGCATCATGGAACTAGCCAGAGTTAACGCAGCCGGAACACTTGTGAATTTGATGTTCCTTCTCTTCTGCTTTCTTCATGTTTCAGGTAATTTCTCGTCATCTTTCAAACTTCTACCAAAAAAGCTTGTGGTTTTCGTTCTTTTAGCTATGCAATCGCCAATCTGGAACTTATTGTTCATTCTAGACCCAACATGCAAATTCGGAGATCCATAGAAAACGAAGAACTAGATTCGTAACATTACTTTTACTCGAGTCTCGGTCCTAAATTTTCGCGCCTTAACATGAGACCAGAATCACAACTTCTTGTTGTAGGAAAACCCATAATCCTCTGCCGGTTCATGTCTCATTAGGATTAGAATCTGAAAAATCACAAAAGCAATTCTGTGTAGGAAAAAACATAATCCTCTGCTGCTTTATGTTTCAGTTGTATTAAATCTGAAATCCAAAATCCAATACTGGGTAGGAAGAAGTGTAACTGAAGATTGGTAGAAGGGAACAAAAGCAAACATGTTTGAGTGTTTCTTCGTAAACTCGAACAGCTTTTAACTCGTGGATATTTGGCTTCAGACACAAGCATTGCAGAGAAGCTCCACCCAGAAGCAATCAGAAAAGGGAAAAGGTTCAGCTATCAAGAAAACCAGCTGATATTTTCTTCTACAGCATCTTCAACCCAGCGTGATACAAACACTGGAAACGTTCCCATTGTCAATCCAACACCACCAGGTACAACTCCGATTGTAAATCTACCGCCACCAGTCAACCCAACCACCACTGGACCACCTCCAGCGCCGCCAACAAACACAGGACCAATTATGATGCCACCGAGTGACACTGGACCAATCACATTGCCACCGACCAACCCCGGACCAATCACAACATCACCGACCCCCGCTGGACCAACCACAACGCCACCAACATCATCCGGTGGTTCTTGGTGCATTGCAAGTCCAACAGCTTCAGAGAAAGCTTTACAGGTTGCTCTGGATTATGCCTGTGGCTATGGAGGTTCCGACTGTTCGGCTATTCAACCTGGAGGGAGTTGCTACGAACCAAACACAGTTCGCGATCACGCTTCTCATGCTTTCAACAGTTACTATCAGAAGAAACCAGGTCCGACAAGCTGTGATTTTGGAGGAGCAGCACATCTGACAAACACTGATCCAAGTAAGATTTTTTTTCATCCCTCTGAGCTCGAAATTCTGTTCATTATCAGTAATATCTTTGAACCTTTTTTCTCGTTGCTACAGGTCATGGGAATTGCCGATTTGCTTCATCCGCTACCACCCCAACAACACCTACAAGTCCAACAACGCCGATCACTCTCCCGCCACCCACAACTCCAACGCCACCCAGGTTAATGCACTAAACTTCAGTTTTGTATCTCCATTAACACACGCAGTGAACTAGGACTCATACAATTGTTAATACAGCATTACTTCACCCATGAATCCTTACACACCAGGCGGTGGAACTGGCTCTGGTATAGAACCGGCAGGAAATGATAACAGTTCCATGCCGATAGGCAATCCGAGTTCAGCAAAGACAACATCAGACAGCTTCCGATCTGCTCGTCATCACCATAAACTCTCTGCTACTCTCATCTGCTTTGTCAGTTTATTATTCATAAAAACCCACACATGAACTTATTGTTACCGTCTCATGTTTGAGATGGTCCTTGTCTGCCTCCCTGCTATGCAGATTTTGAGGCAGAAAAACCCACTTAGAAGTAAGTCTCAGGACTTTCAGCATAGACTCATTCGGATACACAGGCGTTTAGATCAACCAGCCAGGAGATAGTAAAGAAGCACATAATGTAGCTGCAATACCTCTGTAGTTAATAAAATGTTTACCATATAGTGATCGACAGCAATGTACAATAAGAGTTCAGTTCAGTTTCTTTCTTTTTAAAAACTGAGTATTTAGAAATGTTCGAGCACAAGACATCTAGTATCTGATCAAAATTATTAAAGTATTGCCTAATGGTGTTCCAAACGAGTTTTAGACAACTTAATAAGTGCGGGATGTTTTGCTATTTCTTGGACCATACCCATGAGGTAGTCTGGTCGCGATTTGCATGAACAGACGGATTAAACAGCACTGGTTGACATAAAAATGATTCTTAAATCTTGTTCTTTACAATGCTCGTCCAATGGTGCAAGCCAAACATACAGCTCATTCAAATTTTAAAGTTCCGAAAACCTGACATCAATATAATCTATGATCTGAAGAACACGACTTTTACCTGAAAAAAGATCATCCCCATTCCTAGCAAATCCAAACGAGGCATTTCAACATCATTTGAACGGAAGTGAGGAACATATCTCCTTAAGTCCTAACAACTGTTCTTGGCATGCAAACAATTAAGATGTCTGAACTAGAAACTAGAATGTTAACCGAACATGTGAGTGTATCACAAACAGGCCGGGAAAAAATTATCATCAAAACTCAACCATACAATTACAATGTCTTTGCATACTAATATTACAGATTTACAGTAGCCAGTACAAGGGCGATTCATCTTTCTCACAAAGTTCTTATATCTGGAGTATTGATGGGGTACAGAGAAACGAAATCAGTGAAGAATTACAGCTTCAGAAGGAAAGCAGTACACAATAATCAATGCAACGTAATCTATGGGTTGATTGGTAATTCATCGCATTGAAAGCTTTACATACGTAAATGATCGAATTCAGGGTCACTAATGGGTACATAATTGTAAAATTGAAAATTCAATATCATACACAATCAAACTTTTGATCCGAGTCGAACTAGATGACAGCAATTTTTCACATTTCCAAATGATATTACAGAGAGTTGAAATGTCCTTAAAGATTACAAATGTTCAGGAAACCACAGGAGTTAGCTATTTTCACTAAATCTGGAGAAAATAAACCCAAAAAAAAAGACACTACATACCAAATATCGTTCCCAATTGTGGCCAAAAACACTATGTCTCTCCATACAACCTGCAGATCAGGCATTCAAATTGTGAAGGAGCAGAACAATTGTTATTAGCACAGAGAACTTTCAATGACAACAGTATAACCTTTTCTTTCCCGAATCTTATGTATTTCAAGTGTAATCTTTTCATAATCATCAAATCGCTCCATGAACTAAGACTTTTAAGTGTAAAAATTCCCCACATAAAATCCCAAGGTTTCCTTGAACTAGCTCGGTCTGTGTGGTTTATAATCCCAAATGTCCCCAAAATAACAAGCTTCATTTTCCATCATATTAGCTTTGAACCCAGTAGCCTGGATATCAATCTCCAATCATACCAATCCTGGAAACTCCAAAGAACTAAGGATTGTGATAGCTTATTTGATCCGTGTCATCACTAAACAGCGTTCTGATGCCCTAAAAAAAAGTCAAATGTTATATCTACAAAATTGTTCGTCAAACAACAACGATTAATCTTTCACGGACAAAAGCCCAATCCCACGAACTGAAGAAACTAAGAAGCATCCTTTAACGAGGTTCGCCACTGAAACTCATGTAAAGTGCTCCTCATTACACGTACTGGAGCATACCAATAATCTTCTCTCAGTAATAGGGGGGAAATTCTTAACCATTCAAAAAATTCTAAATCCCCATAGGTCAACCGGAGAACTTTCAAACTCTTTTCCATTGCATGAATTGTATTGGTTATTTGACATTGCATCCAATGTTTGCTATAATCTACATTCCTTGTACAGCACAAGGGCCAAAGCCATTTGAAAACAGTATTCTACCTTCCTTATGCAGCAAGCCAGCAAACTGGGATGCACAATCAAAAATTAGTTTCCTAATGAATGTGATTGCTCCATAATTTTTCTCATGCTTATTCTTCAAAATCCCACAGAAAAGGAAAAAGAAACAGAAGTAGAAGTCTATTGCATCTCTGCAAAAATCTTCAGTAAACCAAATTTTCCCACTAAAGATATTTAATTCACTTGATCTAAGCTTTACAAGATCCCACAAGCACAGTTAGTTAACTTGATGCAATTTTAGTGCAGAACAAGATAATTCTTGGTTACATAATGGTGATCAAAACGGTAGAGAACAATAAATATAGCGTCAGCCTGCAGGAATATTGATAACACGAAAACAATGATAACAGGAGTTGGATAGGAATATTAATATCACGAAAACCATGATAACAGGAATTGGATAACTATGTCCACTAATCATGTAAAAATTAGAAGATAACTGATAAGTAAATTATAGGCATATCTCCATAGAAAGGTACAACTGTAAATGCCATCACTGAAAAGAAAGGGAAATATATCGACATTAAAAAAAAAAAAAGAAAAGAAAAAAAGAAGATTAAATACTATGTAAAGCAAGGCTAACATTCACCCTCATAGAAGTAGAAATGATATTTCGGAGTTTATGGAATATTTATTTTAAGTGCACTAATCAGCGTAGTTATGATATATTCTAACTGGCCTTGTGAACACATTTTATATTACTTCAAACTGTAGCTTTATTTTGATAAAACTGTCTTTAAACCTGTCAGCATTGGGTATCAGATTTTCTTCTGCAAGTATGTTTCTTGTTTTTTGAAGACAAGAAATGGGAAATTTCTGTCTGCTCCTTCAGTCCGGAGAAGCTGTAAATCACAGTCATGGCTATCTATTTAATGCTTGGCAAGTATCATGGAAATTTGGCTCAGTATGCATACAGTCACACAAAAGTTTTCCGCACTTCATTATCAATAAACTTATCCCAACTCGATTCTTTATAAACAGAGTTGCTGCTTTAATATCTCAGGTTATAACCGTTACAGATCCAAGTACCAGCACAGTCACAAATTTATACTATACATAACTAGCTCAATACTGCCCTCAATACAAGCTCAGCTAAATATGCCAACCAGTTCTGTTTTAAGGTATTTTACCCCGTCATGAAAATCCACAAATATTACATCTAAGTAACAAAAATTTAAACATATGTTGCATGTTAGGTGGATTAAACAAACACAAATAAATCACAATTTTATTTCACAAAATCTGAATCATACAGGGAACAACACCTGAGCATCTATGGCTGTACAGTGCAAACCGAAAGAACCTCTTGGTCACTACCTTCTGCCACAAATTAGCCTAAACAACTGACAAGATATAAAAAAAGACAGGATAATGAAAAGAAACTAACAATAAAACAGACTCAACAAGATGATGTCACTTTATTGTATAGACAATTATATCAAGGCTCAAGGAAGTATAAATAATGAGCATCTAAAATGAGCAATGGTTTCGGTTAAAATGACACGAAGACGGGGTGGAGCAATGTAAGAAATACTAAGGAGAGACAAGGAGCTCTGATTCCTTGTTACCGAAATTCCTAGCAATTATGGGTCGAACATCATCAGCATCAACCAAAGTCTCCAAGAACGGAAGCAGGGAAATAAGTGCAGTGTCTGCTGGATCGTCGAACCAACTCTTAATCGGAATGCCATTATTCACTTGCAACCTGAAAACCTGAAACCAACCAAACATCAACTTCCAGTACCAAAGAATTTCTGCCAATATTGCAGACAGAACATATTGTTTTTGTCCACCCACAGTTAATTAAAGAGCTTTTTTCTACTATGCTCCATACAACAAGCATGGCCCTGGAATCTGATAAGATGAAGCAAGTGGCACTCAACAAATACAACCTGCCTGCAGACTCCCTCCATCCACACCTCCCATTAGAACAGAAGACAATGCTCCATCTGAGGTATAGTTCAGGTGGTTTTGTGACAAAATATTTTAAACTATCATTTTATAACATACCATAATCACATTTAAGTATTTAACCCCTTTTGACACGAAGGATAAGTCGACTCACAAAGACTCGATATTTATTCATGTTACTATTATACTGAGCAACAAGACAAGTTTCCTACCTGTGGGGAGTTATCAATAATGGCAATTTTTGCAAGATCAACACCTAAAACTGTTAAGTCTTTCATATAACCTCCTTCCGCAAAGATGCATGATTCACGATATGCTCTTCTTGATATAAGCTTTCCGCCTGGGTCAAGAATGTCTAAAAGTTGTTTTGCATAGATGCTTTGACTAGCAGTAAACACCACTATATCAAACATCTCTGCAACCTTTTCCAAGAATATCTGGAGGTGAGGCCTTTTTTTCACATACACAATATGCTCTTTCATGTTAAAGAAAACTGAAAATGTGAAATCTGCATCACTACAGAATTCGAGTGTAGAATGCACAAGTGTTTCTGCACAATCAAAAGCAAGTATATACTGTTAAAGAACTCATTAAATGTACTCTTGTTATGAAGTCAAACAACTAAGTAGTACACAAGATAAGATTCCAGAATCAATGGAAAGCTTGGAGATGTCAATATTTCACAAGGAAAAGGACAAACTGCTAGACCTTTTAAGGATTTCAAACACCAAGGGTAAAGCTTATAGATGTCAAAATTTCAAAACGAAAAGGAGAAACTGCAAGATTTTAAGGGTTTGCTTCATGTAGAGGAGTTGCACAACTTTTTCATCACTTTCTATGACCAAGACAATGAAAACCACCTAGTGAAGGCAAACCTCCCATTTGCATTACTATCATACAATGTCTTCCCAGTAGCTTAATTCTGACTTCTCAGAAATTCACTAGTACCTGATAGGAAAGAAAGGCTTGCACATGGAACCACCAACAAGTCGACACAATTCATAAGGACAAACTGTCATCTAGTAAATAATTGACGTAAGAATGGTTTAGCATGTGCAAAATACAAATATGCTTTTGGTGTAAAATACAGGTAGGAGTAATTATGGTAATGTGGTCAGATGACTACAAGAACCCACACAATATTCCTGAGCAATGTCAAGAACATTAATTGATTATAGGTATTGAAATGAAGCCTGGAACCTGCCGACAGGAATAGAAGATCGCCTTTTTTGATAAAAAGCTAATGCGAACAAACACTAAATAACTGACTATAACTTATTATGGAACATTAAATATGATAAAGTTACCAATGGAGACTCGGGCATAATGTACTTACCATCCAAGTCAAGCACTAATGTGATCTGTTTGGTTTCCTGCTTTTCTTTTGGGATAATCGCATGTGAAAACATTGATGATGTTAGATCCAGCTGGTCAGGGAGATTTCTAATATAAATATGTGAATCAAAGCTATCTGCTAGGTCAGAGTTGGGGTAGACATTGTTGTCAGTATCTTGGTTGTAGGATCTCAGTTGATGAATTGCCATATATAAGCTTGCATCATTGACATCATCGATGATTTCTTCCGATGCTTTGCCATCATGGTCATATCTAGTTTCCAAAGTATCCTCAAGAAGAGGCAATACCATGTACTCCTCAGTCAAATTACAGAATAAATTTGACTCTTCACATTTGTAATCAGGTAAGATCATCGAATCTAAGTTACTCTCAAAAGCCAAGTTTCTTTCTATAGGTGATCCAGAAAAAATCATGTCAGAGATGTAGAAATCTGACACATTGCAATCTTGATGCTCTGAAAACCGTCTATTGCTATCATCACTGTCTTCCATATCCAATAGTGATACACACAGATGGTCACTTCCTACAAAGAAATGAACAGTGTCAGAACTATGAACAACTCCTAATCCTTCATGTCCTGAAAGCTCAAAGAGCATATCAATATAGTTATAAGTGAATGTTTTTAGTCATCATACCAAAGGCATCAAAAAGAAACTCTAAATTTGTACAAAATAAATATCTTAAGCATACAAGTTATTTATCAATGTCACGGCTATTCCATATGCAAGCGTAAAGAAACTTTTTTCACTCCCATCTCAAGAAGAATCTCTATACACCATCCATAAGTAGTAGATGGTCCTAAAAGCAAAATCGTATATCTCTATACAGCTTCACGAATGCAATATGTTTCATGGAGGATTCAAGTCGCATTTTCTAAACCTAGTTCTTACCCACTGGCAATTGCAATGTTCATTCAAGCATAGCATGTTTGGGCATATTTCTCAGCTTGCTTATTTTACTTATAAGCCCATCATAACATACCCTTAAATACCATCCAAATACCGGAAGGACAGAGAATTGGCTATGAAGCTTTAGAAAGTAACCCAATAAAGTGTAATAATCGTCTAGTCTAGTCTTTTGCACTAAGACCAGACAACCAGTTTGGCAAATACTTTGGATCAGTGCAAAGAGATGATCATTTCTTTCGATTATCTCCCTCTTTCTAGACAAGTTTCTTTATTCCCTTGCAATGATACATGTTACAACAATGTCTAGATTTTAGTATTAGAGTCATTTACAAAATTATCATATACCATTCAAGGTTAAGGAAGTATCAAGTAAAAGAGCTTTGAGGTGTACCTTTATCAACATGGGAGTTCATGGCTTCCAATATCGGGGAGAAAATAGTCTCTAAGCTTGTGGAGCATGTGGATGGTGTGGATTCCTATGATTTTTGGAACAACAAAGGTAAGCACATGTTGCATATTTAATGATTCCAGGCACTGAAAGAAGTTAAGATTCCTCAAAAGCAAGGTGATCAAAACAGCTTTCAAAACCCATGTCGGAAGCAAAGTTAACCATATATCAAACACTTTCTACAATCAACCCTTCACATCACATCATTCTTAAGCTGTTTATCATTTAAGATTCCCTTGTACATTAAGATATCACTCAGTTTTGACAGTGAAATTCATACGCTTACCAAATGAACAGTTATATAATCTTTACCATGCATCCATCAGTAGCAGAATCACTGGCAGATGATTCTTGTCGCTGAGAATGACCTTCTTCACAGGACAGCTCATTATGGTTGGCCTCATCCCCTCTAATGTCCTGAGAAAATACTTTCTCAAATGACGAAACTGCAAGAACGATAAATGAGTATCGATTGTTTCAAGATGTCGAACCCCTCACAAACACATATATGTACCCCAAAAAGAAGCGGAAGGGAAGCAATTGGGACAAGAGGGAGCAGATTATCAAAGCATAATTTAAGAAAGATACAATAAACAATAGATTGCTAATAGAGAAATAGATGACAGTAATTTCCTTGATCACAGTAACAGAATCGCAAGTTGTTAAGTCAAACCTTGAGTGTCCACAATTCATTCTATTAAGACTATGTCCTTGCATGCTAATTGCTATAAAAACTTTGAAGACTCAATTCTGTAAAATCTTCACTGGCATGTACTTATCTCTCACTGTGCATCTCTTAATAACTTCTGTACTTCTTTTCTCTCTTACCCCCCCCTTTTTTGATAGATATGCATAAATCATCTTTGTAAAACTTTTGACCCTATCAAAGTTTTTCTTTCTATATGACATATTAGTTGTTTATCGTGTCAAATGGGAAGATAAATTTTTCAGAATATATAGGAACAGTTTTATTATTTGAAACAAACTATACAGAAAATTCACAAGATATTATCGTCATTTATTTTAAAAAAAAAAAAAAAAACGAGTAGAAACATGCCGGGAATGAGACTCTGGAAATACATCACTCACCATCCTGACCATTATCAGCCACAGTTGCAAATTCCTCTGCATTTTGAGAAATTCTAGCCCGAGAGAGAGGACTCTTAGATATCAAGCTAGACTTTGCGCATACACGGAGACCATTTCTTTCTTTTAAACAACCTGTGGTCGACTTGGTTTTCATTTTCAGTGATGGCATTTGATCTGTACTTGTGATATCTATCACAGTATAGATTCGAGAACATTAGCCAGGAGAAATCTCTTTATATCAGATCAGCCACAGGACACACTGCAAGAAAAAGTGAAAAACTTGTAAACGACAAAGAATTCAACTATTAAAAAAAAAAAAAAAAAGCCAATATTTGATTTTTATTTCAAAAATCACTTTCCTCAAATTCATTTTCAACCACACATTCTCTTTTGGAAGTAATTTTGCACATGGACCCATAATTTTTTTCTACTCTTCAATCGCACATTCTCTAAATAAATCACTTTCACAATCACTTCTCAAACAATCAAAATCATAAAATGAAATTAATGACACGGGACATGAATCTGCAATTTACATTTTAGAAGTAAAGTTCCAAAGCTAATCATAGAGAAATTTCCAGAAAGCCATTTCATGAATCATCAATAGCCAGCTTTAAATCTGGAAGAGCAAATCTTTAATAGCTTGAGAAATCCTTCCAGTTATCTCTTTTACTTTCTTAACTAATTGATACATAGGCAGAATTACCTGAGCAAAAGAACATTTTAAATAGACAAAAAAGAAATGCCAGTAAATTTTCCAAATTTGAAACAATGACCAAGTTTATAAATGACATCTGATCCATAATTGCTAAATAGTGACATCAAAATTCTGAATTTCCTTTTCTTTCATTTATACTTGACACTAGATATATCATCCTGCAAGAATTTCCAAGTTTAAGTTGATGCTACTAAAACATACAGTGATTTCCAGCAAAATTCTAGGAAACAAGTACGTCACCCAGAAAAAAGGAGGAAGAACAAAAAGAAGAAAAGTCATCCGTACGAGGATCCCCAATCTTTTATTCATCTACGTCTAGTACTTAAATACATTGCCTTGACAAAACAAAAACACTTTTGGCATACAGGTAATCAGAAAAAACAGTTATCTGGTAATCCGAAGGAACCTAACCTTTTTTGCACTCAGTAGATAAGACCATCTTATTTTGAACTGATTAGACAATCTGAAAATTAAACCCAAAGAGGGACTCACATAACAAAGAGCAGCATTTTTTCCATTCACTTGAAAACATTAGGCAAACAGAAGTTGCCCTACTCACATGTTTGTAATTAGCGCCTATGGTTGTGGTCATCTTCAAGATTTGACACTCATTTGTTGTTTTTAATAAAATTCTTATTGATTTCCGGGCAGTGTCTGCGAAACAAATACATCACCAGGGGGGGAAAAGATTCTTTCCAAAGGGGATATCCAACCTTTTATTCATCTAGTATTTAACTATGTCAGGTGAATGCTGACACGTGTTGAAAAGGAGAAGGCTTTTTTTGGTTGTACATATGCTACCAGAACAAAAAAAAGACATCAAGTAATTTGAAGCAACCTAACCTTTCGCACTCAGTCAATTAGACCATCTAATTCAATTATAGTTTTTTTCACTAGCCAAAGTGACAATTAAACACAACTAAAAAGGGGGAGTCATATCACAAAGAGCAGCATCTTTTCCGTCACTTGGAAAGATTATGCGAACAGAAGTTCCACTGCTGCCATATTTCTAATTAGAGCCCAAAGTTGCCACCTTAGCCCCCCCCCCCAACACACACAACCCACACGGACCACAAAACATTGTCAATCTGTAATCTTTATCTTCACAAACATTAAATCCTTCTATAAACAATCATCAAACAAACGGACAGGAGAGACAGTTTCAGAAACAGCAGATACCATGTATTTAAGCAAAAGGAAATGAAAAATATAAAATCACCAAAGAAACCCAAAAGACTTTACTGGGAGAGACTAACATGAAATCCAAACCCTAATACACCCACCTTTCTGCATAGAAATCACGAACAATTCGAGTAACCGAAACAGATCAAAGTCAACTCAGATAACATATAACAGCCCGTAATTAACTTACGAAACAATAACAATTATACACAAAAGTTACATAATTCACCGTCGGAACCCTTATTAGAAAAACCCCAGAATTGAAATCAACAGAATACCTGAACTCAATCAGTTGTAAAAATAAGCTCTTTTTATCAACTAAAATCTCAGCATACACCCGTATATTTCTACTTCATAAACCCATAAAAATTGTCACTATTATTATCTACTTAAGGTATCCAATTATAAGAACAATTATCTTTTGACGAATATACTAAGGATTTTGATGCGAAATATATACATTTTATGTGTATCTCTATACCTGTGAAAAATTAGTCCCCCCTCTCTCTATACAACGCGCTTTCTCTCTCCACAGCTTTTGGCTCTCAGTGGGTATATTTATAGGCAGTCAGGTGGAGCAATTCTCTGAGAGTCTGTACACGAGTAACAGTTGTATGTAGTCTTTGATGAGTAAAATTCGTCCGTAAGGTACAAATCTCCCAAACGTGCTTAAAAGAATTCGAGTGTACATCCGAATTAACTTATGATTAGCTGCGGTTACACATGGACACGTGTGCGGTTATGATTTGAACTCAGAGAGTAGTGGGCCCCTGTAGACTATAGGAGATGTAAACACGTGGTGCTTCGAGGAAAGAGAGAATTCTGAGTCGCATGGAGAAGTGGCTGCGGGTGGAGCGTACTTTACACGCTCCTCTTGCTATGGTTTGTCAATGCTAGCTGTACATTTTATTGCAGTTGAGTGGTTCGAATACTCTTGATTAACTGGAATCTCTATGAGCTCATTTGATTCTCATTATTTGTTCAGACGTGAAACAATTATAATAAAAAGAGAAGTAGAATGTATATTAGAAATATAAAAAAATAAAAATTTGAAATATTTACAAAGTGTTTGGTTAAAATGAAGATTATAATCTATATTATAATATACTACGTGATATCATTTTATTAGTTTTTTTTTGTAGAAAGTAAACAATTTTATGTGACATCATTTTATTGGTTTCTTTTTGTAGAAAGTAAACAATTACGGCTTGATTTTTACTTTTTGATTTTTTGAAAAAAGTGAAACCAATGAAATGATACCGTATGGTAGATTATAATCAAATGAAGTTGCCAAACACCTTAGTAGTTGTAATTGAGCAGTTGTCAAATCAAATATAAAATTAGTGATATGTAAAATTATAAATTTGGAAATAATGAGAATCCAACAAGCTCTATGTCATATTTTAATTATCATATTTTATTCTGCCCACGCATATATGTTATTATGTATGCGAACAATATGTGGCACACATCTAAGCCACAAGTGTAGGATGTTTGTAACTTAGATACTTGACGCATATGCATGCATGTATAATAACATGCATATATGTAGGGAAAATAAAATTATTGGAAGAAAAATTTTATATTGCTCACGCATGCATTTTATTATGCATGCAAGCAATATGTGACGCACATCTAAACTACAAGTATGAGATGCTTATAGTTTAGATGTTTGACACATATTCACGTATGTATAATAACTTATATGCGTGTAGGTAAAATAAAATTACTAGAAGAAAAATTTTATTTTGCTCATGCATACATGTTATTATGCATACGAGCAATACGTGACACACATCTAAACTATAAATGTGGGATGCTTGTAATTTAGATACTTAACACATATGCACGCATGTATAATAACATGAATACGTGTAGGTAAAATAAAATTACTGTCAGAGAAAAAATTTATTCTACACACGCATACATGTTATTATGTATGCGAGCAATACTTGGCACACATCTAAGTTACAAGTATATGATGCTTATAGATTAAATACTTGACATATATACACGTATATATAATAATATGTATGCGTATAAACAAAATAAAATTACTATTCTAATCAAGAACTCACTCTTGGACTCTATAAAATACGCAAATGTTGTAGACGAGGGCCTCATCGGTCCAACTACTAATAATACGAACAAGAAAGGCGCAAAGTCTTTTTTATTTGTTAATGTAAGAAGTTGATGCTGTTGTTCTACACCTTAGAAGGCATGCGGTGGGATCTTGATCATTTTTGGTTTACATTGTGTTGTGTTCTTTGATTAGTTATATGGATTGGTGTTTACGTGGCACTAGTATAAAACTCTTAGTTTGCTTGGTTTTATTATTTAAGGCTCCCTCTGAAGACCAGCTATCAATGGCTTCATTTAGAAATTACAATACGTTCAAGACACGCCATCATTTCATTAGATTATTTATTTTGAATTTGAAATATTAACAATTACACAACTGGTAAAAATGAATAGCAGTAATTGTCAGCTTATCAAAATGGTAATTGTAAAAATTCAATGAAAAGATACTACTTGTAAAAAGCATTCCACCGAATGCCAAACAGACCATTAAAATAGATGGTGAAATTCAATCTTCTTTATCTAATTCTTTCTTATTTACTTGGGGAATAAAAGTAATAAACAATAGAGAAGGAAAAAAAATAAAATAAAATAAAAACAAGGGCGGTAACGAAAGAGAATGTGAGAGTAGGCATGAATCAATAAATGTACTTGTACATACAATTTTTACTTAATGTTTTACATATATGTATATAGTCATGTGATTCTTTTTAATTTAAACTTGATATGATTGATAGGAAAATGAGTTCATGACATATGTGTTATGTATAAGAGATTAGTAAACTATAACCTACAAACAGACATGTTCGATATTAATTTCCTCGATTTAGACAGAGATTTACATTTAAATGGTATCCTGGTCAGGTAATACTTCTCATTTGCCTCCAGCTAATGTTTCTACTGGTTAAGATGTGCCTATTGTGTTAGGTGATGCGTGTGCTTTAGTGCCAGTTAGTAATCTAGTTGTTCCACCCTCTGCTATATCGGTTTCTACATATCCTGAGCTTACTATTGATACAATATTTAATAGTATATTAGTTATATATAAGATCTTCTTTTATACCAGATACAGTTAAAGAGTCAATTCTACAATCATCATTCAGGTGGGCGTTACATGAGGACAAGGTGCAACATAACATCTGCACAAGTTTGGATGGTATCGGGTTAGGAGATTACATACTTAGAGATGGCACACGGTATAAGACAACATCGGACATTTCCATTGATCATGATCACGTTCGTTCTGAACCTACTGCAGTTAGCAAAAAAAAAAAAAAAATAGAAATCAAGCGGGCAGAAAAAGGAGATTAATCATTGTTCTCCTTGATGATGTTTTTATGTACTTTGCTAGTGGTTGGGAGTTATCTTTCCTTCACTTTCATTAGCGGGAGGTTAATAGCTTTCTTTTGCTTCGATTGGCTGAAGGTCAAGCTTAACCATCTCTTGAGTTTTATTTATTTTTGAAGGAAAATATTCAATTTTCATTCATCATCGTAGGATTGATTACATCATTAGAGAGAACAACCACAAGCCAACTCTGAGCCTCTCTAAACAAGCAAGAGCTAGAACTGGAGACAGCCGTCCTAGCTAAGGTATGTATTACCGTATTAGCTTGTCGTTTGGTGAACTTTACATCATGCCAATGCCTTTGGTGAAGAACAAGTTTACAATCGGTGAAGAACAAGTTTACAATCGTGCACGATCATTCCAAACTCGGAGTCATCTTCATCTGTGGAGTATAAAGCATCCACAACCCCATTCGCATCCAACTAGAAGACCACCATATTGAGTCCCAAGCAGGTCAGCCACTAAATAGCGCTCTTCAGCCCCATTGCTTTGGCCTCCCTTGCTAAAAACGCACCAGCAATCACTTCCATCTTGTACTCTACAAAATCTCCCATATCGTTGCAGATGATAACACCGATACCAGTCCTTCTGCCTCCAGGCTGCATCAATATTACATTTTACATAACCCAACGGAGATTTGGTCCAGGCCACTAGATTTACTTCCACCTGAACTTCTGGTGTTAGTTGTTTTCTTGCTTCTACACATTCGAACAAAGTCGAAAACCCAATATACGCAGTCAGTTTGTCTCAGACCCTGAGCTTGGCCTCTCCACAGCTTAGCATTCCTCTCTCTCCAGAGACACCACATTAGTGCATAGAATCGGTTGATATAATGAGTGTCTTTTTCAGAACTTTGTCAAAAACCCACTCCTTTATAGATATACATTGCCCAATGGAATATCCAAATTTGCTTCTCTCCAACAGCTTCTAGCGTAGGGACAAGTAAGAAAAACATAAACATTGGTTTCCGCCTCCAGCTCACACATGACACATAAAGAAGAAGTAGGCATGCATCTCTTATTCAAATTTTCTCTCGTAGGTAGGCAATCCTGGCACGCTTTGTACATAAAACATTTGCACCATGAGGAATTTTCAGCCTCCAAATTGACGCTCAATCAGCCATTTCATGGTTGACAAGCTCTGTCCCATCGATCTCCATTGCAATCTTGCATCCAGATTTCACCAAATAAGCCTATTCTTGCTACAATGCCAAATACATTGGTCTGGTCTTGACGTCGAACTCAAGGGGATATTCTTAATAACAAACCTTGTATAAGCTTCATACTTCACTACCCTTCATGACCAATAAGTTCACTAATTGTCATATTCTCCAACCCCCGTATTCCATAGTTTCCACTATGCATAATATACGCTATTGTAGTGGCATATGTTTAACACACATTAATTATTATCATGTCGTGATTTAAAATTGCAATGTGGTGATTGAATGCTCACATTTTCAATGACATTTTTGGTGGACATCCCCCAATCCACGATTCATTTATAGATGCAAGTTTTACTTTTAAACTCGATGTAGTAATTTGGCCTGATTTCTCAGTCTTTCAAAAATCTACTCCCTGCGATCAATCTATTTCTATTTTGACGTAGAAATAGATCTTATGAGGATGGGTGAAATATGTATAGTACATGTGTAAATGTAATTTGTTTAATGTATTTATTTTAGAATTGATTTTCCTTTTTTCTTTAATTTGCTACTATGAGCTAGATCAATAATAATAATAATAATTATACATCAAGATTTGTGTGATCTAATGATACCCTAATTGCTTCTCAAACCTTGGTTAGAGTTTGACTCATCTTCTCTGCAATCTCTATGTAATATATAATAATTGTATTAGAAAGGACTTCCCTATCATTAATATGAAAGCAAAGTCTGTTATAATTGCTTATAATAAATTGTTATCAGGCATTTTTATAATGTGCCGCCTCTTTTTAAAAGTCCACCGCATCAACGTCACATCAATAAAATGACGCACATAGGAGTTCCATGTACCTATTTATTTATTGTTAATTGTAGGGGAGGCTTTTCTCCGCTATTAATTTAAAAATATATTGAATGGTTGTCTATCTGTTCTCACCTCTTCTTCTTTCTTCTTCTCCACTTCTATTGCAATATCTTTCATCCTTCTCTTCTAGCATCTCAATCTTATAGTTAGTTCCACGGCATAGCGGTGTACTAGTGATGTTCTAAAAGGCGTCTAGGCGCGAAGTATCGATAAAACGTTTCACTTTGGCAAAAAGCGTGAAAAAGCAAGTCAACTTAGCGATGACCAATGAATCAAAATTAAACACAATTAGACGGGCTTAGGCGTGAAAAAAACGTGCCTAGGTGTGGAAAAAGCATTCCTAGGCGTGCCTAGGTGTGAATTAAGCTATATTTTTTAAAATCTTTTTCTTTTATTTTTATTTTTATTTTTACTAACTGAGATCCAATTAAAATTAATCTCAAATTAAAAGGTTAATATAAATTTCTAAAATATCTCAAAAGTGTAATTTACCTTATAAGAAATAAAGAGTAGAAGAGAAATAAAATATTAAAAAAAGAAGTAAATAATGATTTATGTGAGAAAAATACAAACATTGTATTATGAAATTCAAGTAGAAGTTATTTATTAAATGAATATATTTACAATTTATGTCTTTATACATAACCAATATACATTAAATTTAATTAACTAATAGTTTATATTGATTTTAAAAATAAAAAATAAGAAAAATTGAGAAACATTTTTTTAACACTTATGCGCCGTCTAGACGCGCTTAAACTTGTGAAGCTTGAAACTTTAGATCTACGCTTTTCCGTGTTTCACGTTTTTTAGAACACTGTGTACTAGTAACAAATTATTATATTCTATTCGTTCCATAAAGATAATTCTCTATTCCTTTTTGCATCGGTCCCAAATTATAATCCATTTTTTTATTTAATTTCTTAATACTCTCATATACCCTTATTTATTATTGTACATTCTAGTAACAAACAAAAATAACCATTAAGGTGAAATGATATCAAACAAAGGAAACTACGTATTGAAAAATATATTCTTATGTTGTACCTTTCTAATAAAATTAATTGAATTTTTTAATTTATGTGATAGCCCTTGTTTGGATGAGTTATGCTACACTCAATCATCTAATTATTTGTCTAGTTACTTGTCATTAATAACTATATATAATACATGGACAAAACACAACTTATTGAATTGAAATATATGGGTAAAAAGACATTCACCCACCAATCACTTGATAAGTGACCTAAAAGTAGTATTATCGAGGATTGAGCAATTAGTCGGGTGGTTCGATTTCGGTCAAGAAGAGAATCGGAGCCAGAGCCGGAGCCAGAGCCGAACCGCCCCGGTTGGGTTTTCATTTTAGCAAATCCGTTTGCCAATGTAGGCGGTTTAATTGCTTAAAAGTCGGTTTTTTTCAAAACCGATTTGTTCACATGACCCCGTCATTTTTTTTCCTTTTAAGAAAACCGACCGAACTGAGTTGGTTGCATTGGTTTTTCGTCTTTGGCCCAGCTAGTACTATCAATTGCCAGACAGATCCTCGTACAGCAGCCGGATACATCGTAAGTGATGGATATAGCACAAACCACGAGGTAATGGAGGATGCTGGACGCTGGCACAGAAAAAAAGGGAAAGAAAAGAAAAAGAAAGAAAACACGTGGACAAAAATCCATTAATATCGAAAATAGTACCATAAAAGGAGTTGCAGAGCAAAGCGAGAAGCTTAAGAGTGACGGATAAAAACATTGATGGAACCAAGAAGACGTAGAAAAACAAAACAAGATCATAGCTCAAGAGTGACTTTTTACCTACCGTTCAAGCTTAGACAGACATGTCTGAAGACAATAGTAACATGAAAACAGAGAAAGCGGCGGCTCAATTCTTTACTGATGCAAGGCTTATGGCGGAGTTTGAGAAATCCGGCGAGTCCGGTAAGTACTTCAATCACTCGAGGTCAGTTGTTTGTGCCTCACAGAGTATGAGCACTGAGGAACAAATGAATGCTTATTTATCAAGTATCCAGAGAGTTGGCCTTGTGCAACCCTTTGGCTGTATGCTTGCAGTTGAAGAGCCTACTTTCAAAATCATAGCTTATAGTGAGAATTGCTTTGATATGTTGCGTTTAAATGATTGATGCAAAAGAGTTGACGAGTCTGATGGGAACTGATGCAAGAACCCGTTTCACCCCTTCTTCAAGTTCTTCAATAGAGAGTCGCGGCATCTAGAGAGATTTCTTTGTGGAACCCAATTTGGGTTCATTCCATGGCCATCCACAGGCCATTTTATGCCATACTTCATAAATTGATATGGGAATTCTGATTGATTTGGAGCCTGCTCGCTGTGGTGATCCTGCATTATTGCATTCTAGTGCAGTACAGTCCCAGACACTAGCCATTAGCGCTATCATGAGAATGCAGTCCCTTCCCGGAGGAGATTTAGGAGTCTTGTATGATACCGCTGTAGAAGAAGTTCAGAAGCTTACGGGGTATCATAGGGTTATGGTCTATAGATTCCACGATGATAATCACAGTGAAATTGTTTCTGAAGTTAAAAGGTCCAATTTCGAGCCCTATTTGGGTTGCACTATCCTGCAATAGATATACCACAGGCAGTACGATTCTTATTCAAACAGAATCGTGTTAGGATGATTTACAATTGCAACTCTCAGCCTGTTAAGATAGTTAAGAGTGAAGAACTGGAGCATCCTCTTTGTTTGGTTAATTCAACCCTTCGAGCTGCTCATGGATGCCATATACAGTACATGGCTAATATGCAGTGTATTGCATGCATCATTGGTGATGGCAGTTCTTGTCAATGATGGTGATTCAATGAAGCTATGGGAATTAGTAGCATGCCACCATTCTTCAGCACGCCATGTTGCTTTCACCCTTCGCTGTGCGTGTGAGTTCTTAATGTAGGCGTTCGGGATGCACCTTCATATGGAGCTCCAATTAGTATCACTAAAGGCAGAGAAAAAAATTCTCCGGATGCAAACAATATTATGTGATATGCTTCTCTGTGATATTCCATTGGGCCTTGTGAATCAGTCTCCTAATATCATGAATCTTGTAAGATGCAATGGCGCTGCATTATATTATAGTGGGAAGTGTTGGTTGCTTGGTGTCACTCCAACTGAGGTACAAGTTAAAGACATTGTAGAATGGATACTAGATAACTATATGGGGATTCGACCAGGTTAAGTACAGATAGTCTTGCTGACGTTGGCTATCCTGCTGCATCTCTCTTGGGTGATGCAGTTTATGGCATATCAATGGCTAGAATCAGTAATAGAAGTTTGCGTAGCCCCTCATCATCTGATTTTTTGTTTTGGTTTAGGTCCCATACAGAAAAGAAAATCAGATGGGGAGGGTCAAGGCATTATGAAGAAGACAAAGGCGATGGAGGCAAAATGCACCCCAGATCTTCATTCAAGGCTTTCCTTGAGGTAGTTAAAAGCCGAAGTTTGCCCCGGGAGGTTTTAGAGATTAATGCCATTTATTCTTTGCAGCTCATAATTAGACATTGTCTTCAGGAGGTTGAAGACTCTGGTCTAAAACTTGTTATGTATTCTCAACTGAATGATTGTTATAGGCCAGAGATGGATGAACTTAGTTTTCTGAAAGTTGAAATCGTTAGATTGATAGATACTGCTAGTGCTCCAGTCTTTGGAGTGAATTCATCTGGTTTCATCAATTTGTGGAATGCTAAAATGACTGAATTAACACGGTTACAAGCTAGCGAAGCTGTGGAGAAGTCTCTAGTTAATGATATCATTTATGAAGATTCACGTGCTGTTGTCGAAAATGTTCTGCACAGAGCTATGCAAGGTAATTGTTTTATTACACCAATTTTTTTGGAAGATAAAATCAGAATCATCATATAAAAGAATAAAATCTAATTCATGTATACTAAGGTTACTCCCTTTTTTCTTTCCAAAATTTATTTGTTCAGACACATGTAAAAAAGATAAGACCCAAAACATTACGAGAAAGATTTGCAAAAAATTTACAAACTGCCTACATAAAAAGTTAATGCATTTTGGATTCAGGTGAGGAGGACAAAGATGTTGAAATAAAGATCCTGAGATTTGGGGTGCATGTACCGAACTCTTCATATAGCTTTTGGTTAACATGTGCACAAACAGGGACTACGAAGATGACATCATTGGAGCATGCTTTGTGTGTCAAGATGTGACGCCGGAGAAAATTCTGTTGGACAAATGCACTCGGCTGCAAGCAAATTATAGGGCTATTGTACATAGTCTAAACCCACTAATTCCACCTATATTTGCTTTAGATGAGAATGCGTACTGTTCTGAATGGAATACAGCCATGGAAAAACTAACTGGCTGGATGAGGCATGAGGTTCTTGGGAAAGTGCTTCCTGGGGAAATTTTTGGAAATTTATGTTTGACTTAAATGTCAAGATAAATATTCTACACTTATGATTCTTTTGCAATGAGTAATAAGTGGCTGCGATGTTGAAAATCTTTCTTTTGACTTTTTTGATAGGGAATGGTCTTTTAAGAAGGTTCTTTTGACAGCAAATAAGAGAACAGATGAGGGAGGCAATGTAATTGGTTGTTTCTGCTTCTTGAAGACTCTCGGAAATAACCAGAGAAGTGAGCAAGAGGAAAAAAGGACTTCTACAAAACTAGAAGTAGAAGAATTGGCTTATACTCGGGAGGCGATAAAGAATTCACTGAATGGAATCCGTTTCACCCACCAACTCGCTGAAGGTTCAGCTATTTCAGATAAGCAGAAACAATTTCCAGAGATTAGTGATGCGTGTGAAAGACAGATGCTCTTTATTATCGATAATATGCATTTTGCAGGTATAGAAGACCGGTAAGCCTTCTGTGAAATGGGATGAGCCTGATAATTTATTTTCTTCAAGCTCTATATTACATTACATCCCTTTACAGTTTTCTCTTCTGTTCACGTCCTGTAGCTTTCATGATTTGTATGGTTGATTACATGATTTATATCTAAATCCCAATGATGATAATGAACCAACTCATGCATGAAGATATTACCTCTAATTGATAATTTGGCTTGAGTTTAATTGTCCTTCTACTCCACAAAAAGCGCGTTTTCTATTGTTTGATAATTTTCCCTGGTTCTTCAGCAGGTTGGAGCTAAAGATGGAAGAGTTTATTTTGGGAGATCTAATAGATGCTATTGTTTATCAAATCATGATTCCCTTGAAGGAAAAGATCTCAGCTAGCACACGATATTTATGATGAAAACAAGGCTCTTCGTTTATATGGGGAGCGGATTAAGCTTCAGGTCATCTGTTCTGATTTCTTTCTCAGCATAGTGAATTATGCATCTTCACTGGATGGTTGGGTGGAAATTAAGGTTACCCCACTCATTGAAGCTAATAGAAGATGGAAATGAATCTGTTCATCTACAGTTCAGGTACTGTTAAACTAAATAAATTGTTTCACAGTGTGGCCGTGCTACATTTGGCACATATTGTTGTGTGGGAGCTTCTTGCTTAACTGCTTATGCATTTCATTCTCCTTGAGTTCCATTATGACTGTTAGGAAAATTTGATCATATGATTAGGAGGCACTTTCTATTTACCTATTTACTAGGGCGATCAATGCCTATACCGAAGTGAGCTGTGCCAGAAGTTCATAGTGTACAGTTTTTATCTCCGACTTTGCCATCGTTGCTTTCATGATCTCTTTTATTCTGCACAATGGCTGATAAATTTGTATTGGTTTCAGGCTTATAATAATTTCTCTTGTTTCTTTAGAATGGCTCATCCCTGCAAGGGCTTCCCTTCTGATCTGATCGAAGACATGCATGAACCCAATAATCAGTTGAGAACGCAAGAAGGAGTTGTCTTAAACCTATCTCGGAAACTTCTTCACATAATGAATGGTAAAGTCAGTACGTCCAATAAAAAAACGAGTGTTACTTTTTTATTGACCTTAAACTTCAATTGCTGAAATCAGGTTAATGAGGTTATGATATGATCAAATTCATCACCTTTCCAACTGTCACTCTGAATTCCCAATGATGTAATTCTCA
This sequence comes from Nyctanthes arbor-tristis, assembly GCA_963692815.1. Taxonomy (NCBI): domain Eukaryota; kingdom Viridiplantae; phylum Streptophyta; class Magnoliopsida; order Lamiales; family Oleaceae; genus Nyctanthes; species Nyctanthes arbor-tristis. The sequence continues at coordinate 125,491 of CAVNYN010268989.1, forward strand.
GTTCCTGGTGGTTTCTGAAGGCAGTCATGCTGATCCTACCTTTATAAGCTAACAAATCTTACATTCCTGAAGTACACAAGTCAGTGTAGGATTTGGAAAGATGCCAGAAAATTATTCTGCATTTCTAGTCCAACTCCTATCATTCTAGTTACAGTAGGTCATGGGAGAGCATTTGTTAGGCTGATAGTTTTTTCTTTTTTTTTTTTTTTCTAACGGGTAAAATTAGTGAAAATAGTTGGTAGAGAAGTGTTCAGAATAATGTGGATACATTGATGTGTAAATTATCAAAGTTGGTGACTTGGTTCAGGTTTCTTTTTATCTCTTTTATAAAAGAACTATGTGATATTAATGATTGTTTGCCTTTGATTCATGGTCTTGTACATGTTTGTACACCAAATTTACTGGACAGTTCGTAGTAGCAGCATTTTCCTGTATGGATGGTACATCTTTCTTCTAGTTTTTTGCATCCTCTGTTATCTCTTCTCTACTTCATCTCCTGGTCGATCCTCTGTCATGGTTTCCCCAGAATTCTCAGAGTGCGGTTCATCTGGTTGGCTTACTAGGATGTGTTCAAGCTACTGGAAAGATGTTCCTGGATGACATGTACAACCATGCCAATTTCTTAGTTAAATGCTTTGAGGATCAGCTTAAAAGAAAGTTACTTTTAATTCTGTTAACTTCTTAATATGTTGAATAATTTACTGTGTCCTAAACATCTTTGAAACAAATCCATTATGATAAAGAATATGAAATTTCACTTTACACAACAAATTTTGGTGAATAAGGAACTGTATAGATTCATTTTATAACGAGGAAGGATTCTGTTATCAGCAATTCTAGAAAAAGGGCCATCACTTTTTGTATCCTGATTTTTTAACGTTACCTGATTGCTTGCTCCTCAGCTTTCTGAGTTAAACAGAATTGGCCTGCAGAGCTTATCTTCATTCATCAAACTTGAATTTTAGAAGTGGGCAACAAGCTCTGTTTTTCCCTGAATTCGAGCACATGCCAAAGATACAACTTTCTCACTGTTGAATTTCTCCCACTGTTTTCCACTGAACTCCTGCGGTTTATTAAAAATTGAGTAGTGATATCTGAATGCTTGAATCAGGTTTTCATTTCTTGAAACAGTGTAATGGGGATAGAACAGAAAATGGATTGAATCGAGTCGAGGGGACCTCATAAATGGGATAATCTGTGATGGAGACAATATGTTGATAAATGCATAGCCCATATTGCATTTGTTCTGCAATTGCATAGAGAGAGATGTTTCAGATTTAAGCTCAAGTCGTCAAAATTGAGTGATCGTCATTAATAATGGCAACAAGATTACCTTGAAATCAATGGGCAAACAGAAAAAATCATAAGTGCCCCAGTGATGCTCATCAATAGTTGGAAGTATATCTACAGAGAGTGCACTAACTACTGTAACTTTTTATTCATATTTTGAAAATAGACGTACCTTAGGATTTAAACGATCTTACTTGTTTGGGATGTTTTTCATCATTAGAGTTGTTCGGTTATCTTCACCATTTTTCATTTTATCCAAATCAAGCTGAAAATTATCCTTGATATGGTTATGGTACCAAGATTGTCAACACGACGACGCCTCCCTCCTTCTAGTCCATCCACATTGGAGGTCACTAATCCAAAGAAGTGTCCATCACCCAAGAACAGTGGATTATGTCTTGGAGACGACATTGAGCTAAAAACAGAACGATTTCTGACACATTTAACATGAGACCTTGGTAACTATGACCTACAACTGCACCTCTAAAACCCGGACATATAAATGCCATTTCTGGTGACGCCTTAAAGAAATCGACTGATGTTCTGAAGGAACAACAGATGGAGCTCAACCAATATAAGATGCATAGCATATAAAAAGGAATGATGTCCATTGGCTATAAAATGATGTTGATTTTGTTGTGTTTCCCAGTACGAAGAATTATTCAGCTCTCGATACCTAGGACTTCTGCAGAGAAATTGTCTTCTAGACATTGCCTCAACACTGGACCCAGTCGAACTAGAAGCACCAAAAGGAGACTCTTGAAAGACACTGGCTGTCATTATAATGTCCATCTGGAAATGAAAAGCTTCCAACTTTTGCATGGTCCGACAGTTGAGACGGCAAACTTGAAGCTAACCCAGGTAAACCATTGCCAACAGGAGGAGTACCAGAGCCGAAACCAAGGGGCCTACTAACAACTTGGAGAGAATTGAGTTCCACAGGGCTACCAAACTTGGGCCAATTACCTGCCAGAAACGTGTCAGCTTGTAAGAAAAGCAGTAGTTTACGGTAGAAATGTTTTATGGGCAAGAACTTGACTTGGGAACAGAGTTCACGATTCAAGCAGAAATTGTCTGTCTCTATAACGATAGCAAAAGAATAATGAAAGTGGCACCTAGAAAGCCTTACCAAGAGAATTCCCAATAGGAGAACCCACATGGCAACGCAAATTTTGAGATTCACCGAGTTCATTCTCTTGATTCAACAGCGATATCAGACTGAAGGTGAAAGGTAGTTGCATTATTTTAGATTAAAGGAGCAGTGCATAAACCAATAACATCCTTGAAGATCAGTCAACTAATTTTAAGAGAAACTAGGTTAGATAATTTAGAAACTTTACAGAGCATAGGTAGAGAATATCACCTTAAGACATTAGACTGATAAAAGTTTGCAAATTCGATAAAAAAATGGCGAGAGGGGGGAAAATCAGTATGGTACCTCCGGCTTGCTCCCCAGGGACGGCTTGGCTTGACTTTTATGCGTTTCCCTGCTATTTCATATTTGTTTAGCGATCTAAGTGCAGCTTTTGCATCTCATATATCATAAAACTCAATAAATTTATGATGCCTCTTGTGTGGTGTCTCCCATATTTGCTTTAAGCAAGGAACACTAAATATCTCAGATACCAATTGAGTCCTCATGTGGATATTTGAAAAGCAATAAAGCAAATAATTGATTACCTCTTTGATCTCACCATAAGCCCCAAAAATTTGGTGGGGACAGTGATGAGAAACTGATGGATCCAAATTAAAAACTGCCAAAGTTCCTTGATTAATATCCTTTTCTGACGGGTTTCCCTAGAGGAGGAGCAGGAGCAAGGATCATTCTAGGACAAAAAACAGAAGTAGAAAACTTAAGAAGGGAAAAAGAAATGTTAAAAGTAAAGAATTCAGAACCTTAGGGATCGCGAAATGAATATCCATGTTCGGCTCCAAGAGTGGCTTGTTCTGCGATGCTCGCATAGCAGAACAAGCAGCGCGTATATCACAGTAAGATATCATTACAAAACCTCTATGTTTTCATTCAGTGTACATGGTTATGATATCACCATATTGCTGAAAAAGAGTAATTTATACAATAATAAGAGTATGGTACTTCCCATCAAATAGCAAGCAAAAAAGAAACTAGTCCATGAACAAATGGAGATTCAATAACAAGCATCTTTTATAGTGTATTTGGTATCAGCTGAATCTGCAAGGAGAGTTCAGAGCTTTAATGCAGAAATTCAATATTTTCTTCCTATTCCATTCCTTCCATGTATGTAGGAACAAAAAGTGTATAGTTCAACAAGTAGAGCAGAGACGAAGAAAAGTGCATAGAACAAATAAGCCATAAATCTTGGTAACAAAAATTAGGAAGCGAACTTTGGAGAAACCAAGAAAGAGACCAGACAAGGAGAAAGAGACCAGACAGGGTCCAATTTCTTGGAGTTACCTCAAAAAGAGATCTAAGCTCTGAATCCTTAACATTGCTGTTGATGTTACGGACAAATAGTGTTTGGGAAGGATGTTCTCCTAGTGGATGTTCCCAAGCAATAGCTCCTGCACCATCTGTTGGAGTGAAACAAGCCACCCCATTGCGAACAACTCCATCATGTAGAGTCAAGTTCAAGATGCTAATACTCAAGTTCTTGTGATGGCACAGAGTCCAATTCCAAGCCGCCTTAACTACCCAAAATATCATATTCATCTGACTCGTCAACAAGTTTAAGCAACCAACTAAGGTCAAAACTATCCAGAAGTTCATCCTCATCATAAGGGAGAAAATTATCATCTTTATTAAGTGAGTCAGTTCCCTCCACATCTGGATGAAGCCTATTCATGCTTGAGGAGGCATTATCGACAGAATAATAACCATTTTCTAATTCACTCAGGTTCACTGCATCAACCAAATACAAGAAAGGCATTAAGCACTTCCCCAACAGAAATGCAGATAGGCAAGTATGTACAATATAAACTTATACAAGGAGCATACACTTTTTCTGGTACAGAACAGGCAATAAGCTTGAGAAAAGTGAAGTGTCACTTGAGGCACAATACGCATCAGATGGGGAAATGAACTTCCATGCACTACTTTCAATTTCTTTCCCTACATTTAATGATGACATTTTCGAAGAATCTGTTGCATTCAGTTTGTCAATTATTATGCACAATCAAATGCAGGGGCGGAGGCCCAATAGGCCCACTGCGGTCCATAGACCGCACTAGACTGGCCAGGGATCCAGTAACAATTGGGCCAAGACCGCACTGGCCCATGAAACAAAAGTCTGGTCCAATAGTAGTAGATATTAAAAGCCTGTTTTTCTTAGACCAATTAGGTAAAAAGTAAAAGGCCTGACCCAAAATACAAAAATTTAGCCCAATATTAATATAGTCCAAATCCAATCAAACAAAAATAAGCCATTACCCAAATTCCAAATAAGAGCAGCCTAATTAAAAATAAATTACCCAAAAACAAGAACTAGATCCTCACGATCTGTTTGTGCCGACCGAGAGCGTGCTCGCTGCTCCGCTGATTTCTTCTTCGATGAAACGGAACGGACTGCTTCTTGGACGCCGTCGCCACCCTCCTGCTGCTATGGATTTACAACCGGCGACCCGCGACTGCTTCTTCTCCTCAAAACTCAAAAACTCAACTTCCGTAGTCCGCCCAGGCGCCTCTGCTTCTTCTTGATCTTGAAGTGGCCGAGTGAAGTTCGAGTGTTCGAAGCACTAGGGGGAATAAATCACAAGTATGTAGAACCCTAAATCCTCTTACTACCTCAGGACTTTTTTAAAGTATTTAAGTTTTGTCCAATTTGTATTTTGATTCGTAGGGTTTAGTTTATAAATTATAAATTATAATTTAGGGCTTGCTTGGCTTCCTGTTTAGTTAGAAGTAAGTTAAGTATAATTGAATTGACACAAAATTTATATTATATGCAATATTGCAATATTGATATTGTAATTAGTTGATTCATCATTCACTTATTTGTGAATTTTAAAATAATTTTGTATATATTTTAAATTTTAATCCATTTATTATATTAGATATTTAGATTTAATCCTTTGTTTAACTGTTTTAAGTTAGAGAATAAAGATTTAATGTGTATTATTAAGTAATGCTTTTTTTTTAGTTTAATGTGGCTGGTTGTTTTCAGTATGGTAGCACTGAGTTAATATGAATTCGATCAAGAAACAATAGAATTTGTTGGGTTCAATTGATGACTGTTTTCTAAGCCTGGAGTGTAAGACCATCTTAATTAAGAAAGTTGAAAGAATGGAGAATGTAAACAAATGTAGAAGCTTAATTACACTAATAATGTTGGAATTCTTCAAGGTTTTTAGATGGAAAGATCCATCTTTAAATGTTTATAAAGAATACTATAAGGAACAGAGTTTCTTCAGTAAGCTTTAGATTTTTTAAGTTTGAACTGAAATTGGATAGTTTCTCGACGAAGGAATATTGGTTAAGAAGTTTTAGTTTTCTTTGCACTAGTCTTGGCCACTAGGGAAAGTTTGCATTGAGACTCAGAATTAGAGAAGAGCTGGGGCAAGTTTTTTCTTGAGAAAGAGCGCACTGATCATCCATTAGGGTGAGTTTTTTTCTCTAAAACTTTGGACCACACTGGATAGAAATCCTGGCTCCGCACAAATGTTTTCAAGGATAAGTTATATGGAGTTCAGAACTTCTGCATGGCATACTCCTCCTGTCAACATGTGAAAACTAACAAGCTTAAATATTTAACACTAGTGATCAATCACATTTATTGTCAATTGACCTCATAATTACCAGTGCAGATATACTGGTGGTAAACAGGTTTTTCACATCTTAACTTCACAGGAATACTTGCTTTATCAAAATCATAGGTAATATTTTAGCAAAGAAAAGTAGTAAAGGAAAAGAAAATTGTGCAAAGAGATTGTATTCCAAGTCAAAATAGCAATTTAGCCTACTACTTTTGCAAGAAACTTTATTTTTTCTTTTTTCAAGCAGAATACAACAAAATCTAGAAAAAAAGGTCATCATTTATTCAATGTCTGTGATTCTAATTACTAATGTGCCAGCAGGTATATCTATAAATAAATAATCTCAATGGCTTGTTATAAACAGATAGTGTGCAAACATAGCAAGAATATCTGTGGAAAGGCTCAATCCATTGCCAACAAAACTACTTCAAATAGTCAAACATAAAGAAAACCATTTACACTCCTTGGAGAAAACCACACACCCAATCCCCTTGAGCTAGACAATAAGAGATAAATAAGATACTTGATCAGGGGAAAAAATGATGTTTGAACATAATTGAACCAATAGCAAAGCTGCTTATAATATTTTCAGGTGTCAAATAAAGATCAAGAAAATATATCCCAAATCCTTAGCAATCACACTTCATTTCAAAAGCTGGAAATGCCAGCTGACAGAAAATTTTCCCCCCATAAGTGGTGAAAATTTCATCAGAAAGTAAAAAGCTTTATACAGGATCAGCACACTTTGTAGAAGTAAATATATGGCCCATGTACAAGAAACAAGGGGAGGAAGTACCAGAAGAATGCTGATTATCAAACAAAACCCAGAAAGCCAAAGTGAAAAGTTTTTATCAATATTCAAGGAAAAAAATTATAATTGAAAGAACTCCAAAAGTCTCAACCTTTGATCAGAAAGAACAGGACAAAGAACAAATACGTGATGAAACAGAATTGCCTTGCTTGATTCGTTTTCTTTTACTTCTTTCCTTACGATTACATAGAAACAATGCTTGGAGAGATAGCGACTTGACGAATGAGCGAAATGCAATTGGAGCAAATGCCAGACCATAAGATATTAGTCTTTGTTTCTCTTGCGTGCGGATGATTTGGTTTCTAGGCAAGCACACATAAATTTGACTTTAAATGCTCAATACGTCCTAGGGGAAAAATATTAACAATGGGACCGATCTCTCACAATATTCTTATATAAGAAATCACATGTGGTTTTTCATGTGTAAGATATCTTATGTAGCCTGTTAGATGACATAACACATAAATATGTCGCAGTATAATACCGTTAAACGTCTTGCGAGAATCATTTTTAGAGTAAACAATTTGAATCGATTACGTTTTGCGTCTATAGAGTTATTGGCGATATTTTTCACTTTTAAAAGTGCTCGCGCAGTTAACATAGATAGAATCTTGAACTATTAGCAAGAGAATATTTTATTTTCATGTTAAGTGAAACAAGAGTCATGCTATTTTATTAGTAAAAAAGTCTTAATAAAATAGTTAGAAATTCATCATCTTACTCTTATACTTATTCTACCCCAAATATGTAGTCATGTTTTTCTAATCTCTTTACCGTTTTATTACTCTAGGCACATTACTGCATTTTGAGACAGTGGTGTATCGCATTTAATAAGGAAAAGTCACATAAAGATCTCAGAGCTGGTCTTTACACTTTAGGTAGTCACACAATTAACATAGAAAAACAGTTGAACTATGAAGAGCATCTCCAATAAATTTTTTAAATATAAAATCTTCTTTATTTAAAAGAGCTTTGACTCTCCAAATTTGAAGAGCCAAACTCTCTCTGTATAATTCAATGTTTACGTATTCCAATATTCTTATGTTGATTCAATCAAATAACAATTAATCTTATTGATCAAAGACAATTAAAATAATAAATGTTGATTGAAAATAAAATATCATAATGATTGTTTTTTTAATTCAATCAAAATAAAGAGTTTGCTGAAGTGGATTATAATTTTTGCTCTCCAAATTAAAAGATTCCCTCTATAATGTAAAACATACTCTTTAAAAATAAAGACGCTACTGGAGATGTTCGAAGAGGATTTTTATAAAAGAGTTAATTGCAGAAATTTTATTTTACATGTTTGCATGTGTGACATACAAATAAACTACAAGTGTTGAGTGTTTGTAACTTGAATGTGTGTCATATATACACGCATGTATATTGCGTGTAGATAAAATAAAATTCCCGGAGTTACTTGTTCTAACGTAAGATAAATTTTACTTTCGTGATCAGCTGCATGCTTCCACATGAAAACCATTATGTACCTCATCCTTCATCCAATGTTTGACTCTTCAAAACCCTAGCTCGATCAGTCCCCAGCCTCTTTCTATATATACCTTCCACTTTTTGCGAGAGACCGACAAGGCGTCTGGCAGGAACGGAGATTATTAAGGAAAGAGCAGAATTGATGAGAACGATGCGTAATTTTATCTTCTACGTTTTAATTTGATGGGATGATGATATTATGGATGCCCCCATCTTAATTTGTATCCATCCGTAGATGCAATTTGGTGACTGACATCTAGTTCTGATTCCACAAATTCATCTATCTATTTTTATAATTTGCAAATATTTCAGAATTTTGATTTTGTAGACGATTGAGATATGGGCCTCCGATTTTTGCACCCCTCTTCTTTTTTCTTTTTCCTTTTTTTTTTAATCATCAATTTTTTGTTTGTTGTATATGAAACTGTTGAAGCAATCGATGATGAAGTATGTCACTTTGTTTCAGATTTACCAGTGATTATCACAAACATATTCACCATCTTTCGGCTGAGATCGCTGATCTGAGTATCATTTTCTTGACAATTGGTTTCATTTCATTTCATTTTATTTTATTTTAGTTGTACACAAAGGAAAAGTCTTTTATTTTGAGAACATTAATCTGCCCGTGGTATCTAATGTCCAGTCTAATCCTGTTGCTGGGCATTTCGTTTTGAGGGGAGAAATTAATTTGAGAACAGGTCTTGCGACATTGTTGGCTTAATTATCTATAAGCTTGCTGTTACTTTAATCCTGCTTACATTTATACAACAACAGAAGAATATTTGCGTTCGCTTATTTTGGTCTAGGATTCAATGGTGCAAGCTTTGTTTTTCCCTTGTCTTTAAACTTGTTTTGCCTCTTTTTATGGAGTCTATTAATTCACTGATGGCGTCCCATCGGTTCACTTGGATTTAAGCAGTTCTAATGAATTGAAATGCTTGGACTAACTATTGCAATGCATTATGCTAATGACAGCCAAACTGATGAAGACCAAAGGGTGATTGATTCTTTGGGTTAGGCCATTTCCAGCCAAGAAACTTTATTTTATAGTTTTTCTACTTTAAAATACGATTTTTCATACTTTATTCCACAAAACTTTTCAAATCTATAATAAACTCTAAAATGAGCCCCACTATTTTCCACTTCACATCACATAAAAAATAAGTGCTATGTGCGTATTGACAACATGAAAAAAGAAAAATTATACTTGATATTCGATGGCATGAGGAGAAAAAAGAAAGGGGGGGAGGGGTTTAAAACAAAGTGGAACTTTAGAAAAAAAGAAAGAAAGAAATGTAAAGAATGGCAATTCCGTAAATTAATGGAATTGCAAAAATTAGACTCTATTTGTACGGCCATGTCAAATTTGGCGTGGCAAATTTCAAATCTCCAAAATGGAGATTCATCAACCATGGCTGGCAAGCAGGAAAATGGTGTATCGTGCCCAACCCACGCTAAAACAGTGTGGGTTGGAGATGCCCTAAGAAAGTATGAGGGATCGAACTTGATGCCCAATATTGGCCTAGTGTTCGACATGAATACTAGCCTCTATATTCCAAATTGTGTCAAGAAATTTCTCCTGCATCGTGAAGGGGACATTGTATAGAGATTGCTCCTGCGTCTGTGAGAAAAAGAAAATAAATTGTGGTAGACCTGCCGAGTTGGAACTTATGACGACCCACGAAATTCATCTGTTTACATTATGATTTTTTATTATTGGATAGAACTATTAAATTATTTTAATTATTTAAGTGACAAAAGAAAATATAACGCAAACTATGTTAGTATATTAATATTGACAAAAGGACAAAATAAAATGAAAAAAAAGACCAAAAAAATATATAGACAATACAAGAATGCCAAGTGGCAACCATGTGGTGAGACAGCATATATGTCATTTGTGGACGAGGGGAGAAAACATGTAAAGTTTTATATGACTAAAATTAGCAATCTATGTATGGTTGCCAGGAACAATGCATAGGGCATTATCTCCAATAAATAATAGGAGATTTTTCCAATTCCCCTTCTCCCTCCCTCTCTCTCTCTCTCTCTCTCTCTCTCTCTCTCTTCTATGAATGAATTCTTGATCCCTTATTGTTTAGCCCATGGCCATTTTTGTCCCCCAACTAGCAATATATTCTTTACATTAGTGAATTCTATATCCATGCACAAAAATCATAGAGAGGGTCAGTTATCTACTTATAAGAGAAAAAATACACAATTCTAATTAAGTAATAGACTAGCTTTATACACTCTAAAAAATATAGAAGAAGAAGGAAGAAGAAAAATTGAAGTAAAAATAGAAGAGGTTAACCTTGCAAAAGAATCCCAATTAGGGATTTAATGTGAATGATCTTTATATCCATTTATTATGTGTTCTTTGAATATACTTGTATAAAATATTTGAAAAATATCCATATATTATATGTTCTTGTGATTCATGATGATTCTATATTCAATATGTAAGGAGTTTTCTTGAATCTCAATTGTTATTAATTATGAAATTGGTTGGCATTATTAATTATGAAATTGGTTGGCAAAATGATGAGATAAGTTATGTTATCTTTATGCAATAATTTCATGTTTTGCATATCAAGTAAAAGCACAAGTGCTTTCAAAAGAAAATGAATTACATCAAGATCTTCTTGATGAGTTTCAGAAAAGAAATATGTTCGGTATATGGAATGTTTAGTACTAAGGTATTTCTTTTCAAGTTGGGTTGTGGGAGACTACTAATGTATTTCACGATCAAATCTCCATAATAAGTTATGGTTTTATGAGGCACTTAGGTGATCTATAATCAAAACCTTGTGATATGTTATTGTACAAGTATCAACCACAAGTTATATTGAGCTTTCGGTAGGTTTATAATGTAATTAGGGACCAAACTCACGTTTTTTAAAAGAGAATTTGCATATGTAAATGTTTCTCACTAAATATTCTATATTCATTATTATCCATTTTTTCCCAAAATTTTAGGTGCTTGGAAGAAATATATGTGATATATTAATCGAGCTTTTGTATGCCCTCAAGACGGTTGTGCATATGCCTATGTTATCGAGACGGACATTTGGGCCTTTGGGAAGTAATTAGTCTCATCATTGCCAACCGTTGGCCTTGGTTTATGCAGTAATATCATATGACAGTTTAGAACTCCATGTAAAATTACAAGAACATTTTTAAAACTGAATTGATAGACTAACCTATGACATGGACAAGTTGGACATGGAAGTACGGATATTTCTAAAAGTATCGATAAAAAAGAACTGGTGCGGAACTTTGGCTAAATCTTGAATGGGCACTCAAAACCTTGTTGATATGGATTTATTACAATCCATATACTTCAATTGTGAAAATAAAATGAGTCAAGTCATAAACTTTGACATGTCCTAAAAAAAAGGGGGGGAAGTAATAAACATTAAAATAATAACAATGCTTAAACCATTAACAAGGAGAAGCAGGTAGCTCTCGGTAGGAGTACTACAGAACTTCTCACTAACATGTAACAAGCTTAGTACTTGTTAGAGGATAGTATTGGGTATGTTATCAAAAATAATCCAAAACTGAAAAGGAAATAAAAAGAGTTCTTAGAGAAAAAAAAAATTCAAATCTTAAAAGGAGTTGTCTTGTCTTCCAATTCAATTAACCTTACAAATATATGGTTTGCCTCTTCTTTTATGTACAAGTGAGTTGAGAAAAAAATTAGTGAACTTAACATCTTAAAGAGTTTTCGTATAACTCCATGTGGTTTGTTCAAATAGTAGAAAATTAAGTATGCTAAAACTTGGGGTTATTTTCCAATGTCACTTAGGTAGGGTTAAAGAGTCTTGTCAAGAAAAAATAATAGCCTAACATCTTGAGATTTCTTGTATTCTTTGAAGGTTGGGTCAAGTGTAGAAATTGATAGATGCCATAAAGTTTGTGATGTTTTTCTTGTAATACTTGATTGATGAGTTTGACGAGTAAAAATTCTATATGATTGTAGCGACTTTAATCATATAGTGAAAAACTTTGATATTTCGTTAAATTTGTCTTTATCTTTTATTTTTCTCGTGTCAATTAAATTTTTTGAATAACGATCATGTGGGCGTAATTGGAAAATTTACCTTAATTCCTAGATGAGATTTTAGCTTTAACGAAAGATAAAACATTAAGCTCACTACTAAGCTGTCATTTCTAGTTACTATATGGTTAAAAAAAATTTACGCTTCTATCTTCTGTAGCTATGTAAGTTTGAAAGGGGTTACTTTTGGATTTTAAAAGAATGGTGTCTTATGGCTTACTTCTGCTCTCGCATCTAAGCAGATTGTACCTAAATTCATAAAAGGTGGCTCTCATGCATGGCAATGCACACATTTTAACATTTTTATAATATAAAAATAATCTATCTCATATGTATGATACCATACGAAGTTATATGGTCATGCAATCTGTGTCAGAGCACGTCACATAATTATAGTTTTCCATATGGCGTGTTCACATGGCACTTTATAGTGTCATAGCATATGATTATATCATATAGTGTTAGATTGTGACTAGGTAACAACAGTTCATAGACTTGGAAACAAAACTTTCTATTAGACTTGATTTCTCTATGCTGCATATAATTTGAATGTATGTATTGATGGATTTCCAGTTTTGTGTTCAAGCCAATCAACCACTAATTTTTTTTTTTTTTTTTGAAGATACCAATTAACCACTACTTAAATGTAGAAATTTACACTATTTGCATTTGACACTTGTCTCGACTGCCAATAATTTCAAGAATAAAAAGAAAATAAAAATGTAATTTCTTACTATTAAGTCAAATATTTCTAAAGAAAATTTTCAAATATCTACCACTTTTTGTTGTGTATATAGATACACGCTACGTGTCACGTGCATTTTAGATATACGTGAAGTATATCCACACACGCCACACAGATTGGCCTTTGAGAAGTTTTGAAAAAACACCCGTGTTCCCAGATAATCGGGCTGCGAAGAAAACATTCCCAAACAAGCAGAAGGGTGAAATTGTCATTTTCCTTTCCCTGACTGATGCACACAAAATTGATCCCGCCACCCCGATGTTATTGGCCACATGGGGGCCGGCCAATAACATGGCGGGATATCCCGCCACCCAGGAGAGGAAGTGGACTCCGCTAGAGGAACCTTATCCGAAACTTCAGGACCCTTCATAAATACACTACACATTCCCTCTCCCAGGAGAATGCGCCAGAAGTGGGTGTCTGTTGGAAGCGAAGATTATCATTATTAAGGAAAGAGCAGAAATTCAAGAGACTAATCCATATATTTCTCTTTTGCTTTGTAATTTGATAGGGAGATGATGGTGAAATTTGGTGAATTCTATCTGTAGATGCAATTTGGTGATGGACATCGTCATATTTCTGATTCCCCAAATTATCTTTCTGTTTTCATAATCTGAACTTCTTTCGGAACTTGGATTGAGATATGAGGATGGTTTTCCACACGATCTGATTTTCGGGGAAGATTATCATAACCAGCGCTACCATCTGATCTCCACTTTCCTCTATTTCTTTTTCCAATTTTTTTTTTTTGGGGTGGGTTCGTTGTATCTGAAATAATAAATAGATAAATAATCTGTTGATGCAATCCACGCTGAAGTATTACCAGTGATGATCACAACCATATTCACCATCTTTCGGCTGAGTTCGGCTGAAATTGCTGATGTGACAATCTCTTTAACTACTGGTTTCCTTTTATTTTGTTTTATTTTATTTTTTTCGTGGAAAAAAATGAAGATCTTTATGGGAAGAGGATGAAATTGATGACGAGGTCTTAATTTGCACCTATCTATAGATGCAATTTGGTGACTTCATATTTCTGATTCCCCAAATTCATCTCCCCGTTTTATAATTTGTACATCTTTCAGAATTTTGATTTTGTAGATGATTGAGATGTGAGGATAGTTAGCCACACGATCTGACTGTCAGCTACGGACTGAAAATCACCATAACATGCATGGTTTGATTCAATTTTTGTTTATTGTTCTGATTCAATTTTTATTTATTTTTGTATGTGAAAGTGTTGAAGCAATTCATGGTGAAGTATGTCAGTTTGTTGCTGATTGCTAATTTAGCACGGGCTACCACATAGTCACCATCTTCTGGTTCATCTGAGCTACATTTTCTTATCAACTGGTTTCCTTTCATTTTATTTTGTTTGTACAAAAAAAAAAAAAAGAAAAAAGAAATAAAGGATAGAAAAAAAGGATCTTTAAGTTTATTTTAAGTACATTAATCTGCCCGTGGTATTCAGTCTTATCCCATTGCCCGGAGTTTTGTTTTGAGGGATGCTACTGTAAGTTAATTTTGTTTAACTTTTTGTATCTTTTTTTTGTTCAGATAACATAACTCAGAACGAGAACAGGTCAGTTAGTTTAGTTATCCATAAGCTTTCTATTGCTTAGGTCCTACTTACACCATTCCTACAACAGAAGAATATATTTTCCGTTATTTGGTCTAGCATTCAGCAGTACAACAGGGTATCCTTTTCCCTTCCCTTTAGATTGTCTATTCATTAACTGATGACATTCTGTCAGTTCACTTGGATTTGAGCAGGCCTGATCAATTGACATGCTTCTCTTGCGATGAATTATGCTAATGACATCCAAACTGATGAAAGGCCAAAGGGTATTGATTCTCGGAAGTCGGCCCAATATTGCCGAAGAGTACTAGCCCATATTCTAAATGGTGTCAAGAAATTTCTTCAAAACTGTTTAGGGCCTTGAAGTACTTGCAGGACACACCTTGCAGAGATTGCTCCTGCAACCAAGAGAAAATGAAAAACCGCAGATCAGGAAACAAGCTTGCTACTTGCTCGGGATGAATGAGCTTGAGAGTTAGAAAATTAGAAGATTAAGCTCACTATTAATCTGCCATTTCTTAGTTTGTAAATGGAAAAAAAATTTACACCTTTTATCTTTTATAAACGTGTAATTTTAGAAGGGGATTATTGGGCTCTATATAAGTGGTTTCTTCGTGTTAGTTTGCATATATGTTCCCGACTTGTCTTAAATATGAACTGTTATGTGAGTTTCTTTGTAGAATAGTAGTCTGTTGAAGTGATTTGCAATCTCAATGGGATGCAATGAACTTCTATATGGCCTAGACTATATGAGTCATTTTTACATCAGGGTTGTCACTTTGACAGAGTCCTTTTTCTGGTCTCCTTGTGGGCTTGTGGCTTAGATACTTCTTTGCTCTCCCATCTAAGCAGATTGCACCTGAATTTGTTAAACGCGGGTCTTGCGGGTAGCCCCTGCTGAACTTTAAGTAGGTAACAACAGTTCACAGACAAGGGAATAAAACTTTTTATCAGGTTTACTCTCTATGCTGTCATATAATTTGAATATCAATGGACTTCTGGTTGCTACTCAAACCAATCAACCACTACTTAAATATGTAGAACTTCTTCACCATGAAATACTCTTCTAACTGCTTTGCCAAGGGGGGAAAAAAGGAACAAGAACCCTTTACAACGTATCATACTTACACGCCAGATGATTGCGGAATAGAGATCGGAAGAGCACACGTTGAACTCCAGTCACCTGAGATCAAGGGAACCCTGTCCATGCTGCATATCAGAACCTGTGGTGCTGCAGAAATATACGCCCACCGTATAGGGTGCTGATGTCAATGTCAATACAATGGTCGGAGGTCCTGTTTCTAAAAGTATGTGATTCGGATCTACAAGCTTTGCCAGCAGTCCTTCCAAGTCCTTCCAAATCCAGCAGTAAAATTAAAATCAAGAGTCTCGGCGATAGTCCTAACACCAGCAAATCCTGTCCTTGGAGTGTAAAATGGCTGGAATTTCTAGATCAATTTTGCCCGTCAATAACTAATGAATTGTGCCAACTCTGCTTCTAGTTAGGGAAACATAGCAAGCCCCCACTTTGTTCTTGTGCAAAGCAAATTCTTGATTAAAGGGACGGCATTTAAATTTCTCCAAGTCAATCCAGCTTTCTGATATTAACTCGCCTCATGGGGCTTATCCACAACTATAAATGAATCCAACCTCACTTTTCTGCAAGCCAACTGTGACCTGGTTTTTTTATGCGATCGGTCTTTTCCATATTCATTCTGATTCTTGAAACATCGACCCATCTCGCAGCAGAAGCATACATATTAGACAACAATACATATGCTGCACTGCAATGGGGATCTATGTCCAGAATCTTTCTGCAAGCTCGTTCGGCCACTTCCAAGTTAGAATGTATCCTACAGCCATTAAGCAAAGCTAGCCATATTGATACATTTGCTTCTACAGGAATGTGTTTCACAAGCCTCTCTGCTTCATCCAACTTTCCATTTCGGCAAAGGACATCCACCATGCAGGCATAGTGCTCAAGCTTTGTCTCAATGGCTGTACATCGAGATAGATATTCAAAGAACCGAAGTCCTTTCTGTAACATGCCAGAATGGCTACAAGCATTGAGCAACCCAGTGAAGGTGATATCATCTGGATCAACTCTTGCTTTCATCATTTGGCTAAAAAGCGTCAGTGCCCCCTTACCATAGCCATGTTGTGCACATCCAACAATAATTGTGTTCCAGGACACAATATTTTTCTCAGCAATTCCACTGAATAGGCTAACTCCACTGCTGATATTTCCACATATACTATAAAAGACAACAAGAGAATTACCTACATAGACATCTATCTCAAATCCCAGCTTGATGGATGCACCATGAATCACCTTGCCCCAGTCAACAGCCTTCATTGCACAGCTTGCATTCAAGGCACTGGTAAAAGAAGATTGGTTAGGAATGACTCCCATTCTTATCATATCACGAAAAACTTTCAGTGCATCTTCATGCTTACCATTAACACCATATCCAGTCAAAAGAGAAGTCCATACGACCACACTCATCTGCAACTTCTCATCAAAAACCTTGACAGAATTGCTCACTTGCTTACAATTTGCATAAAGAGTAATTAGAGAAGCAATGACATACACATCAAAGACATATCCAAGTCTCAAAACAAGCCCGTGAACTTGACTACCTAGGAATAATTCTTCCCCATTAGCACAAGCCGATATCACACATGAAAATGTACTGGAAGTAGGCATTAACCCAAACCCCACCATCTTCCTAAAAATTGATAAAGCCTCACCACTCCTCCTTTGCTGATCGAGCCCACTAATAATTGAAGTCCACGAGATCACATTCCTATTAGGCATAACCTCAAACAACTTTAAAGCCTCCTCCGCTCTCCCATTCTCGAAATACCCATGGATCATTGCATTCCATGCTGCTATGTCCCTCACCGGCATCCTATCAAACAATTCCTCAGCCTCTTCGACCCTCCCAAACTTCAATAACCCATTCATAACTGTAGTCCAAGAAACCACATTCTTTTGGGGCATTCCAACGAAAAGCCTCAAACCCACATCCAGATACCCACAATCTACACAGCCCTTTATCATTACATTATGCATTACCGTGTCTTGGACGGGCATTTTATCAAACAGATTCAATGCTTCTTCCAGTCTACCATTTTCCAGGTAACAAGAAATCATTCTCGTCGACAAACGCACATCAGGAGACGGGATTTTATCAAAAAGGTCTCTAGCTTCGTGGAGTCTTTGGTTCTTTAAGTGATCAGATAAGACCGAAATGTAGTTACTAGAGATTGGGGCACTTTGTTCAGACTTTTCTGCAATGTCCGTGAAAAATTTTGACGGCTTTGCGAAACTGGTAAATGACTTTAAAATTCGAGTGTTGAGTAATTGGCGAAGAAGATGGAATCGTTTAAATGTGGCGCGCGAAACCTTGGCATTGACGATCATTCGGAAGGAACGGCTAATATAACGTGTAAAACACTAGCAGGATTTCGGTTCAGGCAAACAATGACCTTGAAGTGTTTTTATTTTATCATCTAGGTAGGGTTGAAAATTGAAAACCAAATAATAAAGGGTTTGTTTTTTATAGGTTGAATTCTAACTTTTTCTAAGAAAAGAGATTATTGTTTGAAATGTGTGGTAGAAAAGTAGAAATAAATTATAGAGAATTGTGAAAAAGTGAGAATGTGATAGTGAAATTGTTGAATTATTTAATAGTGAAAAAATAACCTCTAGATAAACTACTTTTGGGTGGAACTCATATCCCCCTCCCCCGTCGGTCCATCAAAATTTTCACAAGTCAATTATATCCCACTATTTGTTCTTTTTTATTATCAAAATTAAACATTGTTAAGTATGAAAGGGAAAATCTGAAAAATGTGGAAAATAAGGGAAAAAACACATTTTAGAAAAATGAAATACATGCAATTTGGAACAATGAGAAAATCAGGTTAAAAGCAATGTGTTAGGATCAATTTCAATAGTTGTGTAAATTATTCTAAATGAAATAATGGAATACGTGCATGAATTGAACAAGCTAAAGCAATTTGACATATTAGAACAATGGAATACATAAATGAAGCGATGAAAAAACCCAAAAACATTTAGCATTCCCTCGGGGGCACGCTGAGTAAAAAAAATAGTTTTTCTCGTGCTCTTAGAAAACATCAAGTCCTCTCTTCACTGCCTTGGCTTTTGGTTTTTCAAGCCCCTGCTTTCACCATTTCTTGGGATCTGACCAACATAACATTAACATGATAGAAGATAATACCCAAAAAAATATATATATATATATATATAGACGATAATACCCAAAACACACACACACTAACCAAAAAAATTACTCGTAATCACTTTAAGTTAGATGACCATCCAAGTTCGTCAATCTATCATTGTTCTTCATCATCTTCCTTTTCATCATTCATCTTCGCTGTCTTCATAAATGACATCTTCATTTGCTTGCTAAAATTTGTTCAGTTGTAGGGAAATCTTTAAAAAAATTTCTTACGGGTAAATATTAATTATTTTTCCCTCATCATACAATACACATAAGTAAGGTGGTAAAATCATTGTATTTTGGAAAAGATTTTATGAAAGTTTCCCTAGAAAATAGCAATTAATTTCCAAAATTTCCCTACAAATAATTCTATTTGAACAAATAAAAAGACAAAATTTCTGACAAAAAAGACATGTGGTCTTCGTAATTACCATTGATATAAATATGATATGATTTGTAAAAAAATTATTTAAAATTTTTATACTACTTTTTATTTAAATAGCAAAACTCTTTCACTACTCATTATCAACCTTCTATTTTTATTTTGGAATAGAAAGTGGTCACTTGAAGTCATGCATATTTTGTTTGGCTTTAACACTGAAATAGTGATGCATTTAAAAAATATGTTTTAACTACGGTGGTCATATTAACTCCGTATTTATTTTCTTTCGACGTTAGGTCTATAATTCTTTATTGCCTTTTTTCCCCTTTTCTATCATTAATCTCCCATTAAATATCGCATATTGTTCTCGACATCAAATTCTTTTTCAAATTTTGTTATAAATGGTGGTAAATATTTTCAAATTAGTAAAAAAAAAATTATAAAAGGGGGATGCACTACATAGAAGTTTTAAATGAGAAAAGTCAGACTAATTACTAATTAATACCACAAAGGAAAGTGAAAAAACGCAATACAAAAGGTTGTTAATTGGTTACAACGGGCTGGGAACCATACGGGCTAATATAATCACCTGATTTTTTCATAAATTCCTCCATTAATTTTGAAAAACACATATTTAAAAAAAAAAATACAATTCTTTAGAATTTTTCTTTCTTTCAATCTTTCAAATTATATAAAATTAAAACTTGTGACTAGACTTTTTCTTTTCTTTCCTTCTTTCGTCTTCTTCTTTTTGGAAATCAAAACCAAGGAAATTTTATTACGTCATATATCATTCTAAATTAGAGGTACGATAGAGTTAACGACGTGGCGTGTCCATAATATATCCTTCATCTCCTCAAAACCATATCTAGCCATGTTTGGGGCTACTTGATTTGCATTCAACCTCTTGGATAGCATTTTAATTTTTCTATTTTTTGGAAAAAAATATAAACTAGTAATAAAATGAATTAATTATCTACTGTAGTATTGACAAATTAACCACTTACTTTAAGGAGTGTCCTCAATATGGAATTTGGTGGATTTTAGAAATCTATATAATTCTATGTATTTCCAATTTAGAATTCTGTAAATTTCATAGAAATCTAGTGTCCTCAAATCAGAATTCTATAGATTCTGTAGAATTCTGATGTCCTCAATTACATATGGAATCTGATGCATTTCATTAAATGGTGGATTTCAATGAAATTCGATGGAGTCTAAGCTTAAAAATACACTTGCAACATTCTTACTAAAATCCAACCTATCACCCTCGAATTCTTATAGATTTCATAATATCTTTTTACATCTATATAATTAATAAAAAATTAAAATAAAAAATTTTCAAACCCAAATTTTCCTTGTCACTCTAGTTTTTAAACAATTATATCACATTTAATTTATACAAATATGGTGAGTATAATTTATTATTATCACAGTTGATTTTTCACTGGTTTGATTGTATACCAGTTCACGGGGAATTCTATTAGTGAATAAAGACTACCTTCTTTTTAAAATATTTATATTATCACAATAGCACGTAATTTTTTCGTTCACAATTCTAATTTTAAAAAAAATCACATTATAATCAAGCTATACAAAAAAAAATTTATTCGTGGACGACATGTCAAATAATTATAAAAAAGAAATTATATTAAATTTAGAATGACAAAACTTCATTTTTTCGAAAATCACATGATATTATAATTTGTGCAAAGTAAATGAATGTCTAGAATGAAGATAAAGTATTACCACAGTATTAAAAAGTTATAGTGTAATTTCATAAATTTTATATTCATACATAAAGTGGAAAATGATTTTATTATCTTTATTCATTTTTAATTAAGAAATATTTGAATACTTTTACTTTTTTCTTATTTTTTGATTGTCGAATAAAAAGTCGTATAATTTTTTCTATACCAAGTTAGCATTCAACTCAAACAAAAATAAATAAGAGAAAAGAAAAATGTTACTCTAACATTAAATTTAACAACGTGATACTACTAGTATGTTTTTAAATGATTTTATAATTGATTACCCAATCACATAAGGTAAAAGCGAATTAGAAATAACAACTCAAAAAAATCAATATGAAATTCTATCGATCAAATTCTGTGTTAAAGACACCCTTTGAAATCTAACAAATTCCATTAGAAATCTGCAAAAATCCATGTCATAAATTCATGAGAATCTGAAGGATTCTATAAAATTCTATTAAAATCCATCAATTCCATAAGAATCTATACAACCTAAAAAGTCCATCGAATTCTATATTGAGGAGACACCCTATAGATTCTAAACCTTCGAACAGAACTAATTAATTTTAGGACAACTGTGATATTGAAATTAAACAGAAAAATGCATTAATTAATGTTGCAAAAGTCATATACACTATATTTCCTTTTGTGGATGCTATACCTTCTTAGGAATAATTAAGACCATGTCAAAAAAAAAAAAAAAAATTCACATTTCTTGGCCTAATTAACCTTATAGCTGCAACCTAAACTATATTTTTAGGATGCTTTAAAAATTGAGCTGAGCTTTTTCCCCCTCTGAAGAGAGTTGTTCTATTTAAACAGCCCACAAGACAAATAAAGTTTAATAAAATTGACATATGATAAGATTTTATTTTTTAATGTATCAGATTACTTTTAAGTTAATAATAATCACATGACTTGTATGTCGATAATGTCAAAATTTTCCTTTTTTGTCCAAATAGAATTATTCATAAAATTTTTAATAGTCGAACAATTTTTATAGGGCGACTAGAATATTGTGAGTAGAGTTGAACATATTACTTAATTCTTTTTTCTTTTTCCTTTTTGAAAACAAGTCTAGTTGAATCTAGCCCAATTGTAACTTTGATAGAGGTGCAAATAAGACGGTCCCTCAATATGGTATGTCCTATTTAAGCGGTGAATGTGGTCTTTACTCTTTAAGCAGTTATGACATTGGAAATTTTTGTTTCGTGGGCGTTTGATTCTCATTATGAATTTAAATTATAATAGAAAAATTATAATGATGTGAATAAGTTGTGGAAATTTAATATGTGTTTAAAATGTATGGTTAAATTGAATATAGTATGTGTCAAAATGAAATGAGAGCGAATGTGAAGACGGAAATGAATTAATAATAAGCACCCTCAGGCTGAGTCGGGTCTCTAATTAAAAAAAAAAAAAAATGATCAGTTTCCATAAATTATGGCGGCACCTGTTTCGCTGCGTCGAGGCCAAGAAACAGGGGAAATGCAAGAATTCGAATCGCACCACAATGCCACCATTCTCTTCTAGAAACACGCGGCAACAAAACAGAGAGAAAAAGATGGAGGGGAGAGAGAGGAAGCCACGCACAGGAATACCCAAATGCATTACAAAATCTAGAAGAGTTTTCTGAGGGAAAGATATTACCTTTCTGGAAGAAGTTTACCGGAATTTGTTGTACATAAAAGCTAACAACCAGATTTTAATTTGATCCAAGAAATGAGAAGTCGCCAGTATACATACAGAAAATTGTTCCCTCTTTGCCAATGTTTATAAATCAAATCAGACCCACAGAGCGAAAGTCCATAATCCCGGTTCAGTTCCTCTTTTTCAATAGACTTCTGGTTTCATCGCTTTGATAGCTACTGAAGCTTGTTTTTGGGCTTTACAAGGCGGTGAATTTGGGAAAAATGCTTGCAGACGACAATGCATTGGATAAAAATGACAATCAAAAAGTACCCTGGTATAAGCTTTTTGCTTTTGCAGATGGGCTGGATGTTGTGCTTATGATCTTCGGAACAGTTGGTGCCCTAGGCAATGGATTGGCGCAGCCTATCATGACCCTTATTTTTGGTCAGTTGATAAATTCTTTTGCGGCCGCAGATCAGAAACATGTTGTGGATGAAGTCTCGAAGGTGTTCTTCTGTTTCTTTCGTGATTTCTTTGCCTGGGTTTCCTGGTTTCTGTTTGATTTCAATTTCTGTATTTATGAAGGCCGGATCAATTTGAATGAGGAAAAAAAAAATCCAAACTCAACTTCTGTAGTGCTTCACGCTTGTTATAAATGAACAGATCCTTTTTGCCATTGAGTAAATAACACGTGTTATTATGTACCTGGGTAATTTTCAGGTATCCCTCAAATATGTGTACCTGGCTATCACTGCTGGCATTGCTTCATTTTTGCGTAAGTGAATCTAATTTGTTCCTTTTCTGATTCTCCAAGAAATTATGCATTCAGAGTTTCAGACTGACTTGGTGGAGATTGTTGGCTTGTAAAACAGAGATGTCATGTTGGATGGTAACTGGAGAAAGACAAGCTACTCGAATTCGAGGGTTATACTTGAAAACAATATTGAGACAAGACATCGAATTCTTTGACACCCAAACGACAACGGGAGAGATCATTGGAAGGATGTCTGGTGACACCATTCTCATTCAGGATGCCATGGGTGAAAAAGTAAGAAATTCTCTTAACATGCAAAGGAAATACAGTACGAGTTGTACAACACTTACACAAAAAAAAAAAAAAAAAAATACTCACAATTTTCATACAGTCTCCCCACACATCACCACTTAAAAATCAACTATCATGATGATGCTTTTGCCACGTCATTTTGTATTGACAATTTTGTGAGAAAATTTTGTACAAGTAGACTTATCCATTACATTTTAATATTTCTATTAGACTTCTCCTTTAATCGACTCTGAGCAAATTGAACAATACCTTCTATCTTATGTTCACTCATTGCAGGTTGGGAAATTCATTCAATTTACATCCACGTTCTTTGGAGGCTTTATAATTGCCTTCTCTAGAGGATGGCTTCTAGCACTGGTTTTGTGTTCTTGCATCCCGATTTTGGCAGTTGCTGGAGGATGCATGTCATTGTTAATGTCCAAAATGTCGAGCCGTGGACAAATAGCTTATGCAGAGGCAGGAAATGTGGCAGAACAAACAGTGGGGGCAATTAGAACGGTAAAAATACAATTGCCTTGTTTGGTAAGGTAGATTGGTAGTGTCCACTCCAGTCCAACGCCACGTGCTAGAAGTTTGTCTTTATGGGAAAATTGATTCTAAATATCTAACCTCTTTTATGTTTAACCATTTCAGGTTGCGTCATACACCGGAGAAAAAGCAGCAATAGACCAGTATGATAAAAAGCTGAAAATTGCTTATGAATCCAGTGTTCATCAAGGGCTGGTTTCAGGTGTGGGACTTGGTACAGTATTACTAATTGTCTTTGGTACTTATGGACTTGCCATATGGTATGGATCGAAATTGATCCTAACCAAAGGCTATGACGGCGGGCATATCATCAATGTGATTATGTCAATTATGACCGGTGGCATGTAAGTTTAGAACCACAACAATTTTTTCCTCTATATGCGCACGTGTGTGTTTTTAAATCAGATGGAATAACGGTAAATCATTAACGCTGTATCTGTTTGAATTTGAAGATCGCTAGGTCAGACATCTCCATGCGTCAGTGCATTTGCATCGGGGCAAGCTGCAGCATACAAGATGTTTGAAACCATTGAACGGACACCAAAAATTGATGCATCTGACACCAATGGTATTGTCTTGGATGATATTAAAGGTGAAATTGAACTCAAGGATGTGTACTTCAGATATCCAGCAAGGCCAGAAGTGCAGATTTTTGCAGGGTTCTCTCTGTACATTCCAAGTGGAAAAACTGCAGCTCTAGTTGGACAAAGTGGAAGTGGGAAGTCAACAGTGATTAGCTTGTTAGAGAGATTCTATGACCCTGAGGAAGGAGAAGTGTTTCTAGATGGCGTTAACCTGAAGAAGTTGAAAATCAAATGGTTGAGAAGCCAATTGGGTCTTGTAGGTCAGGAACCTGTCTTGTTTGCAACTAGTATGAAGGAGAATATATTGTATGGCAAAGAAGATGCTACAGATGAAGAGATCAGGAAGGCCATAGAACTTGCAAACGCTGCGAAATTTATTGACAAACTTCCTCAGGTGACCTTCTTTCCTGTTTCGTTTAATCCTTGCAAAGTTTGTTTTCCTATGATTATTGATCAGATTCCAGCATCTTTCTTCTAGGGGCTTGATACAATGGTGGGTGAACATGGCACCACACTTTCCGGTGGTCAAAAACAAAGACTTGCGATTGCTAGGGCTATTCTAAAAAACCCAAAGATCCTTCTTCTTGATGAAGCAACAAGTGCTCTAGATGCTGAGTCGGAGCGAATAGTGCAAGCTGCACTTGAAAATGTTATGATAGATAGAACAACAGTAGTCGTAGCACATCGTCTAACGACTATCAGAAATGCTAACCTCATAGCTGTGGTGCACCAGGGAAAACTAGTAGAACAAGGTAGGAATTCTCAATTGCTAAATTTGACTCTTTAGCATGTGAGATCATTTGATAATCAAGTTATCATAAATTCATTTTTAGGCACTCATGATGAATTGATGAAAGATCCTAAGGGAGGGTATGCACAACTTGTTCGTATGCAAGAAGGAAGCAAGAAGGCTGAAAAGAATAGAGTGGCTGAATTGCAAAGAATGGATTCTGCTAGAGCCTTGGAGAGAAACCTAAGCAAATCACCAAGCCAGCGAAGAATATCTCTTGGGAGATCTATGAGTGGCTCGCCCAGGCATTCCTTCACAATTTCCTATGGTGTTCCAGGTGTTATTGACTTTCAAGAAGCAGAATTTCCAGATGAAAGAGATGAATATGAAGAAGAGCTCTTGGAGAACCGCGAGAAAGTTTCCATGAAACGGCTAGCCTACTTGAACAAACCTGAATTGCCTTACTTGGTAGTGGGAACTGGAGCAGCAGCAGTACATGGTGTCATTTTCCCTGTTTTTGGTCTTCTGATTTCAACAGCTATCCGAATTTTCTTTGAACCTCCACATCAGCTGCGGAAGGACTCCCTGTTTTGGGCAGTTATGTTTCTCCTGCTTGGTGGATGTACTCTGGTAGTCGTACCAATCCAGAATTACTTTTTTGGAATTGCTGGTGGCAAGTTGATACAAAGAATTCGTTCTTTGTCATTCAGGAAGATAGTGCACCAAGAAATAAGTTGGTTTGACGATCCTGCAAACTCAAGGTTAATCACTTTACTCACAGTAATGTATCAAAACTATTGGTTTTCCCTGATACAGAGAAGATTTAAATGGTAGTTTTTACTGAATGCAGCGGTGCAGTTGGATCGAGACTATCAACTGATGCATCAACTGTAAGAAGTCTTGTGGGTGATGCCTTAGCACTTGTTGTCCAGAACATATCGACAGTGATTTCAGGCCTTGTAATAGCCTTTACTGCTAATTGGATACTAGCTATCATAATCCTACTCGTGCTACCCTTAATTGGTATTCAAGGATTCCTTCAGTTTAGGTTCTATAAAGGGTTTAGTGCTGATGCCAGGGTAACATACGTGATAAGTCAGTTCTGTATACATGTGTGGTTGAAATTGTGAGGTAACTAATTAATGTACACGTACTTTACTGTACAGATAATGTACGAGGAAGCTAGTCAAGTGGCAAATGATGCTGTTGGGAGTATCAGAACTGTTGCATCATTTAGCGCTGAAGAAAAGGTGATGGAGATGTACCAGAAAAAATGCGAGGGACCTACAAACCAGGGTATTAGGCTTGGAATGGTCAGTGGAGCTGGTTTTGGAGCTGGTTCATTTTTTCTATATTGCACA
This sequence comes from Nyctanthes arbor-tristis, assembly GCA_963692815.1. Classification (NCBI taxonomy): domain Eukaryota; kingdom Viridiplantae; phylum Streptophyta; class Magnoliopsida; order Lamiales; family Oleaceae; genus Nyctanthes; species Nyctanthes arbor-tristis. The sequence goes on from CAVNYN010268989.1 coordinate 152,494, forward strand.
AATGCCTTCTGTTTCTACATTGGAGCTGTTCTTATTCAACATGGGAAAGCAACATTTGGAGATGTATTTAAGGTATTTTTCTCAAGTTCAAAATTACTGTATTTGAATTGAAAATTTGCTGAATCTAACAAGGAAGCCGCACAGGTTTTCTTCGCCTTGACAATGTCAGCCACTGGAGTTTCCCAAGCAACTGCAATGGCTCCGGACCTTAACAAAGCCAAGGGTTCTGCTGCTTCTATATTTCAGATTCTTGATAGCAAGCCCAAGATCGACTCAAGTAGTGATAAAGGGACAACATTGGATAGAATTAATGGTGATATTGAATTCCAACATGTAAGCTTTAAGTATCCAATACGACCTGATATTCAGATCTTCAAGGATTTGTCTTTAACCATGCCTTCCGGCAAGGTATGAACTAATACCTCACAATTCGAGTTTCTTTTTTACACTATTCCTGAACAAAACACCACTATCTGTCCATAATTAGCAATATCCTTGGATTCAAACCTCAAATTAGATCGGAAGAGCTGTTGCTCTTGTGGGAGAGAGTGGAAGCGGAAAATCAACAGTCATCAGTTTAATAGAAAGGTTCTACAATCCCGACTCAGGGCGAATACTCATAGATGGAGTCGAGATCCAAAAATTCAATATTGGCTGGCTAAGGCAACAAATGGGATTGGTAAGCCAAGAACCAGTCCTCTTCAATGATACAATCCGTGCAAACATTGCCTACGGCAAGAAAGGGGGCGTGACAGAAGATGAAATCATCGCAGCAACAAAAGCGGCGAATGCACACAACTTCATATCAGGATTGCCTAATGGATATGAAACTAATGTTGGAGAAAGAGGGGTCCAACTATCCGGTGGACAGAAACAAAGAATTGCCATAGCTAGAGCAATCTTAAAGGATCCGAAAATCCTTCTACTAGACGAGGCAACCAGTGCACTGGATACAGAGTCGGAACGGATAGTACAAGAAGCATTAGACAAAGTAATGGTGAACAGAACCACAGTTGTTGTTGCTCATAGGTTGACAACAATTATGGGAGCAGACATTATTGCTGTTGTGAAGAATGGAACTATTGCAGAAAAGGGACGACATGAAACACTCATGAAGTTGAACAACGGAGTCTACGCATCATTGGTAGCGCTACAAACCAACTCTAGTTGAAACATTCGTTAAAATTACTCGTCCTTTTTCCTTTGTAGTTTAATAAATTTAGAATCTGGTAATAACTCTATAATGGCAAATTTCTGAGATATATGGAAAAATGAGCTTTTTTTTGCCAAGTAATTCCAGCTTCTCAGTATGCATCAGTAGCAACGATTAGTTTCTAACAAATCCTAAAATCTAATCCTTATTTCAACCATTTTTTTTTACAGCAATACAACCCACTATACATCTATTTCAACTTAATTTAATTTTAGATACTATAAAGTGAGGATTTTATGGCGATAATATTACATGTTTTATAAAGTCTTCCATCAAGATATCATACTAATATTTTGAGGCGGCACTAAATAAACAGCTCGAGCAAAATTTTAGAATCCACTAGAAAGGAAAAAAACGAAAACCCAACTTCTTTTATTGGTAAAAATGGTAAAATACGGCAATTAAAAACAACATTAAATATTAACTAAGAACTATTTTCAAGGTCTAGAGCTTGTTTGATCCTATTTATTCTCCCAATTAAAATCTAATCCTTATTTCAACTTTGTTTTACAGCAATACAACACACTACACATCATTTAACCCTTATTTCAACTTAAGTTAATTTTAGATACTATAAAGTGAGGATTTTATGGCGATAATATTACATATTTTATAAAGTCTTCCATCACAAAATCAAACTAATATTTTGAGGCGGCACTAAATAAACAGCTCAAGCAAAACTCTGAAGAACCCAAAATTTTAGAATCCACTAGAAAGGAAAAAAGCGAAAACCCAACTTCTTTTATTGGTAAAAATGGTAAAATACAGGAATTAAAAACAAAATTAAAAATTAACAAAGAACTATTTTCAAGGTTCACCATTTCATATAACCAAATAAACACAAGTCTTTGCGAAACAAGTCTGATCCAACAAATATGATGAGTACATACTTTTTCATCAAATTCTTCTTCAATATACTCGACAATCTATTTTACATCAATAATAATATGACATTTGCTCAATAGATAAATATAAAAAAATGATCTCCTACGAGTGCATAAAATAAATAAGTTTATAGATGTACTTAAAGAAAGGGCATGGAATTATAATTCCACCTCTATATTGTGAACTAAAAGAAAGATAAAATTGATAAATAAAATTATAATTTTACCCATGTAAAGTATAAATCTATTGGTACATGTAGTATTGTGGTCGCTCAATTTCTATTTTTTTAAAAAAAATAAAATGGGGGTTTAAAATTCAAACATCCAAAAAAAAAATTAAAACCATGATAATAATCCATTAATATTGAAATCAAAAGTTGCGGTGCCTATAGACACCCAATTTTCCCATCATTGTTTCGCTGTGTCTATTAAATACTGCACATTCTTGTGGTTATTACATGTTAGAAACAAAAGTGAATGCAAAAATTACTTACAACATAAATAATTAAAGATACGAACAAAAAATAAAACAGAACAGAATCACTGACTTGAATATAGATTGAGGCTAGATAAACTATGTCTTATAGCAAAATTTCGCCCCTACTCCTTGTGCTTGTAGTTCAATGAGCGTTTTGCTACCAGCATTCAACAATCTGTTACCTAGAAATCGAGCACTTCGAAATCAGGCCCTGAAGAATATTAAGTGTTTTATTTTCTCTCAAGGGGAATGGACAGAACATGGAAGAAATTATTCAAAAACGGGATGAATAAATCTGTCGAATTGGTTCCGTTTTATAGACTTCAGAATGTCAGATAGAGTTTTGTTGATCAGACGCAACCCTTCAGACCGGATAGAGTTTTGTTGACAACTCTTAATATCAACCGAATTAACTGAAAAACAAAATTTCCAAAAAATCGAGATATATAAAAATAAAATAAAAAGAAATACATTCTTGGTCAACAAAACCCAAAGACCTCAAGGCCCAAGGCCCAAGGTAATATATATAATAATAGATTCTAATATAATCTATCTTTAATTTCTTTTTATTAAGTCTTTACAAACCACACTAATAAAGTAGTCACAACTTCTTTTCCATTCCAATGTGGGATAGGATACTTCAATACCTTATTGATATATAAACATCTAACAATACCCCACATTTATATATCAATATTGTCAGCGCGGCGTTTGAAGTGTCTTGGAGAAAACCTTGACTTGATATGCATCGGGGCAAGTGTCTTTTGGACTTGAACCTTCCTTAGTGAGTACTTATCAGATTTACTGATGAGGCAGTGTGTATAGGAGACACTATGTACTGAATAATGTCATTAAGAAATTCTTACAATTTCATCCTTATCCTCCCAGGTAGCATACAAGTTTATCATAGGAATGGTTAATGTAGTATGCTCGAATCTTGAGATTTACTCAACTAGTTTTCCGTATTGAACCTAGATGTGTATCACCACATTTCTAGGTTAGGTTTCCGCCAAGCTACTCCTCATTGTATTGGCTTTAATCCCATTCCTCTCGATAAATACAACACTTGCTCCTTTGGTATACCTTTCGTTATTTGATCTGCAATATTCTCCTTTGATTTTACATAATCAATGGAAATAATGCCACTAGAGAGCATGTGTCTTATCGTATTATGTCGTCGTCTTATGTGCCTAGACTTGCCGTTATACATGTGACTTTTTGCTCTACCAATAGCTGCTTGACAGTCACAATGTACGCAGATGGCAGTCACAGGTTGTGGCCATAATGGTATGTCTTCTAAGAAATTCTTAAGCCATTCAGCTTCTTCCACAGCCTTATCCAAAGCAATGAATTCAGATTCCATGGTTGAACGTGATATACACGTTTG